>NDXZ01033450.1:0-17651 GCA_003055125.1 Paykullia maculata
ACACGAACAGCAACGGTCCAGACGAGCCGTTTTTATGTTCTTGTTCAATGGCTGAACATGACGATGGCTAGTCAACGGTATGTAAGGCTTGTGTTAGTAAGCTTATTATAATATTTTTCTCAAGTCATTTGGTATGTTGGGATATCGTTAAGTTTTACGTATGTATTTGTTTATAAGCATGTCCGAAAACTATACATATATAGTTTTTTTGCCAATATCTCTGCGGATTTTGGGCCAATTAGTCAAGTTTTTCTAAAATGACCCGGAAGGCATATACATTTTTGTGTGAACAATTAAAAGAAGAAAACAAGTTGTTGTTTTATTTTGTTTACCAAAACAGTTGGCAGCAATAATTTTGACATTGTCAAAGTATTTTTGCAACAAGAAATTTGATGTGGTTTTTGTTTTGTTATATGTGTTGTAGCGACGCTATAACCATTTTAAATCAGGGGTGCTCATAGCTAAAACTGTGATTGTATTGGTGAGAGAGTTTCCCATCAAACACAAAATCAACCGTTTGAAATATGATGCTGCATTATATTTCTTAAGGTAAAATTTAATACATTCGAACTTAAAAAAAAATGTTTAAATTGCATTTATAGATGGTTTTATTCAGTAGAAGGAGAAAAATGAATGACCATTTCTGTTGAAAAATTTAAAAAAAAAAATATTTTTGATAAAATTTTGCAAAAACAAAATTAAATAAATAAGTGTATCACTTTATTTGACGGATCAGTAGAAAAGGTAATTAGCAAAAAGCAAATAAATTTCGAAAGTGTTAATTATATCAATTTGAAATTAAACACTTTGGTTCGCTGGGTAAGCACACGAGAAAAAAATAAAATAGCATCCGCCTCATGTGTAGTCGTCGCTTGCTTTTCAACGACTAAATGAAAGAGAATAAGAATATGTGTGAGTTGTCTCCGCACAATTGTGCAATGAAATGACCATCATTGTTTTAAATCTACCTTGGGATGCCGTCTATAAATAAGTTGAAGTACTAAAATGGGTTATTTTGCGTGAAGTTCCCACATGGGAAGAAGTTAAACCTATGTTGATACATACTGAATAATTTGATGATCTAGATCTTGGCAAAAAGCGAAAGAAAAATTAAAAAAGATATCAGAATAATGAGTTTGCAGAAAAGCGTTAGGTATCAATTTTTATGCATTTTAAAGAAGTGATTAAATATTCCAATCGAAAGGGTATTTCCAGTTTTAAATAACATTTGGACTACAGAAGAAGATCCAAACAAAAATGGAGACCATTAAGGCCATTTATATAACAAAATTAAACTATAATTTAAATTGTATAGAATTTTTAAATATTTAAAAGGAAATGAAAACTTATTCATATATAAAAGACAGTTGTTTTTTTTTTTGTAAAATGTATGTGTGAATTTTTTATGTTAATAATTTAACTGTTATTTTTGTATTTTTTGTTGTTATAAGAAATCGGTGTATTTAAATGAATCTGTATTTGTTTGCTTGTACCAGATAAAATTAAAACCATAGTTTGATTTATCCTTGTTCTGTATTTTGATTAAAAAAATATGGTCACCGTACCTGTAGCGTAAAATAGCCGGTACATTTTATATGTGTTAGCAGTAACTTTTAATTTTTTAATTATCATTTAGTAACTATGTACCTATAAAAGATTAAGCAAATTTTAAATATTTTTTTAGCGTTCTAAAAAATTTTATAAGAACAGGCAGTTGTTTTTCGATATTCTCAAAATTTTTTAAATTGTATCTTACAATGATAATTGTGCGTGTTTTTTTTTAAGTTCTGGCAGCCCTCCACGAAAACTTAGGCATGTAGTAATTATTGTATACCTACATAATTTTTATTTTATCAACTACCATTTCTTTATTTTAATTGTATGCGTTAAGCATGCATTTTAATTTTATTTCCGCTTTCTGTTAAAACTATTGTAGTTGCAAGTTATGTACTTGTGTGAGTGCAATAGTACTTACCCATTTTATACTTATGACAACGTGCAAAAGATCGAAAACCCCGTTTCGTTTGTTTTGTTTTTTTTTTACAAGAGTGAGCAGGTATTAATGCAGAGAAAGACGAGAAAGTCGTGTATAAAAGGACGACAATAAAATTGTAAAAAATGAATGAATTTTTAACACTAAACAAGGACGTTAATTAGGTTTGTTTTTGATGTAGTTGTTTGTTTGTTTTTATTGGCAAATTCACGTTTGCTTATTTTTTTGTTGTCGAATTTTTAAACGTTTTTTTATTTTTAGGATTTTGCTAATTTTTAACAAAAACAACAATTTTCATTCCCTCCTTTTTTCACTAAAACACACACATATACTATTTCTATATATACACGAATTTTTTTAATTAGGGCGGAGGCTGTCTTCTTAGCTGGGGACTCTTTATTTGGTTAAGATTTGCACGCTATTTTTTTTTATATGTATTTATTGCATCAATTTTTATTAATAACTTTAATTTTATGATTTGTTATAACTTTGGCTTACTTGTTGCTATTTTTCACAAAACAATTTTTTTATTTTTAATTTTTTCATTCACATTTATTGTTAAAATTTTTGTGTGAAAATTTTTCTTTTCGGTTTCTTTTACCACTCAAACACTTCATTCGTTTAGAGTTAACTGAAGATTAATACAGGATATTATTTGTATAACGGTATTATTATCGTCGTTTCCTTGATGTGTCTACCTTCTGCAATGCGTTGTTACTTTTTTGTTCTTTTTTAAGGAATTTGTCAAAATAAACAGATTTAAAAAGTGGGAATGTTGTCTCTTTTAAGCAAAACATATGATTTATGCTAAGATGTCGTCAATTAAATGTGTTCAGGACACTGTAAAAGCGATTAAAAAAATTCGAATACAACTACTAACATTACGGTTAAAAATAGTCGTTTTTTCAAAAAGTTTAGTCAAAGCAAAAATTATATATTTCTTAATTAATTATAAACATTAAATTATAACACTGTTTTTCTAATTAGAACTTTATGAAAACAAGAAAAACATTTATGATAACTGAACACAGCCAAAAACTTTTGCAACTAAGGCTGCCAGATGATTCGTAAGAAAAGTGCTACTAAAAATATCAAAAATTCAACAATTTTAAAATTTTATACAGAGATACAATTTAATTAAATAAAATTATATATTAATACTCGCTTTGACGAAAAGAAATGTAAACATTTTTACGTAGAAATTAACGGGAAGTGTACACTACGATTTAAGGTGTGTAAAATTTTAGTAATAATAATATGAAAATCCATTTTTGAAAATAGAAACCATTCTGTTGACAATATGTATTTTGTTTAACTTGTTTTAAATCTTTTAGTATGCGGTGATTAATATTTTTGATAAAATTAAGAAAAGTGCAAAATGTTAAATAATATATAGGAAATATTATTTATGCGCCTTGGTAGCCCACTGGTGTATTCTGTCATTTATGAATATCAATCTTTATGTAAAACTATTACACTAGATTTTTACGATGAGTTTTTTGCATGTCTTTTGTGTTAATTCTCTTTCAAAGCTGCTAAAAAATCTTTCGTATTCACATGATGATTTATTATGACTTTTTCAGGGTTGAGTTTTTAAACTATTATCATTTCATCTTCTTTATTTATTCATTCGTAAACTAATATGTATTAATAATATAATATATATATATTTATTATATATATTTAATTATATTGCTATGAATTTAATTTATATAATATGTATATAAATTTTATATAATAGTATTTTAGTTTCGAAAAACACCATAAAGTATTACGTTTATTACGTACATATTAAGAACAAAATACGATTGAAAGCAGCTCTTCTCACGTGCAAGTACGAAACATAAACATAAGAAAAATACAAATAAGCATAAAAAGGAACACGAAAAAATATTACAAACACCGAATTGGTGTTTTTTTCTACCCCGTTTTCTTCACTGCATCACACAACAAAATTAAAACTCGCGTTTGCCATGATTTAATAAATAAACTCAACGTGAAAATGTAGTGTTACTGTGTGTTACTAATATACATATGGTATTTGACATTTAGAAAAGACAAAAAGAAAACTATCAGCTGAACCGTTGAGTTCACCTACATGTTTTCACCTTTGTGGTACCTTAAACGTGTTCTACACAAACCCGGCATTTTACAGTATTTAATTTAAAAAAATGCCTAAAATCGTAGAATTAAGACAGGATCGCAATTTACTACGCTGCGATTTTGATGGGTACAAGTTGTCCTTGGATCCTGTTCCAGTTTTAAGACAAGACCTAACGTCGGAACCGTTAAAAGCAGAACCCAATGAAGATCAATATTCACTGTTGCACGCCGAGTTATTTTCCATGCAAAACATGTTGCTGTCGGATCCTTGGGCCCGTACACATTCCTATTTTGTTAATCGCTTGGGAGAAGTTATAAGATGTGTCTACGATGAAAACAAAGGCCGTTCCGAACAGCAGCAAGTTGTTTATCGTTTAGCACCAGGTGATAATGGTGAATTAAAGAAAAAAGGAGACTACAACCATAGTTTAAGATTTTTATCGGAAAAATTTTGTATTATCTGTGATGGAATTAAAACGATAAGTTTACTTGAAACTGGAGATCGTTTAAAAGCTAGTGAGTGGAAATTAGTGGCCACTTGTCCCATAGAGGGAGGTGACATACCGAAAGATGAAAAGCATTACTTGATTTACGATGCCCGCTTAGATATAATACAAGAAATAAAACAAATTTCCATTATTCTGGGTCACGTTCAACATGTGGATTTCCTGCGTCTAGAAGGAACTTCTACCCACTACCTCTATTTGCATTGGGCTAAATGGATTTTAGAGAGTGAGTTATGGAAATTGCAAATCCTGGACACTTTAGAGGGAAAAGGATCTATATATTATTGTGCATTTGAACCTCGAGCGGAATCGATTGTTATAAGCTCTAACCGTGAGTATAAATGGAGATCGCAACAATCTTCAGGTGATGTCCCAGGAGAGGAATCAAAAGAAGAGGAAAAACCTCAGTTACATGGAGAAGTAGTTGGTAATGGCAAACAAGCTTTTGATCTATCTTGGTCACAAACTGACGATGATTTAAGTATAAAATTCGATGTAAAAGAGGAGAAAGTAAAAAATGATTACAGCGTTAAGTGTTTGGCCAGTAGGATTACTGTCAAATGTAATGATGAAGTGTTGATAGATCATGAATTGTCTGAGAAAATTAATTTTGATTTAACCACATGGACAATAGTAAGTAATAAAATTAGAATTTTAAAAAAGTTTTTTTTTGTAAACATTGAAATAATTAGGGCCTTTAAATTCTCAATCTTTCTTGAATGATTTTAAAAATGTACTTTTTTTCTCCAGGAGAACAATTTTCTTCAAATAAATTTGATTAAGCATACATCTGGTGTAAAGTGGAACTATTTGTTAGCCAATGGGCTGGGTCCTAAAGAAACAACTGACAAAAAATTAACTAATTATTTACCAATCGAACAGCAACCAATAGCTAATCTCGAGGCACCCATAGAAGATTGTGATATACCAATGGCAACAGCAGAAGATGAAATAACTATTTGTAATTAAATTTGTTTAAATTTTAAATTTTCGCTTAAGAAAATTAACGTATTCTCTTATTAGCCCGTTTTAATTTACCCACAAAAACCATCACCCATACGGTTATGATGGGATCCTTCCCACCGCTTTTCTCTACATCTCTACGACCAGGATTTCCATTATCTTTAGCCACAAGGCAAGATGTTGACTGCTGCTTATGGTTACAACAGTACAATTCTGCAAAGCCAGAGGAGTGGTCATTGCGCCATGAAGGCAATTTGCATGCATTCGGATATGTCCAAGCTTCCAAGCAGCAAAAGAAATTTATCGATTGTTCTCCCGATTTGGGGTATGCTTTAATTGCTGAATCACATCGTCATGTATTTTTGTATAAGAGCAAATACGATTCAGCAAGTGGTCTAAGAAATCGTAATGGACCTCAGGTGACGATAGGTAAACAGCATTTAATATCGCTAGAAGATGCAGGCGAAGTTTTAGGTGTGACAACTGCTAATAGTGTAGCCACATTGTTGACGGAGAAAAGTGTGCTGTTTTTGCAAATGGAAACTTAAAAGTAGAATTTTATATAATTAATTCCTATTTATGTAAATAGAAACATAGTGTAAGTAATCCCTTTTTAGATATTGACCTTAAATGCTGAATAATAATAAAAATTTATTTAATCTTTTTATAATTTATCAAATACATTTGAATGAATTATTTTCTTTTTGAATAGAATTTATTAATATAATTTTAGTAACTCATTTTTATGTGTTGATCTGAAATGATTTGTATTATAATACTTATTAACAATTAACATTTTCTAAAATTTACGAAATATTTTCTATTTATAATAATAGAATTTTAAAAACATTTTTTCTGATTATTTTTGTTCCTATTAGGCAATTTTGTTACATTCACCCTGCTCTATTTCAGATTTAAAGTCCTAAAATGTTTTAAAAAAAATTAATTTTTATCAGAAGTACCAAGCCCACACTTGTTATATCAAAATATACATACATATGTACACACGTAGGCTTTGGCTATTTCGAAGACCATACGCCTTTTACAATCCACTTATATAAAACAATTTTACCGCTAAAAATATAACCGTTAAAGTAGAGATACAGTTGCTCCATTAATTAGTGTATTAAATAAAATACAAATATTTTCTAAATTCTATTTACATTTTTTTATTTGTTATATAGTACAGTTTATGTTTATAAACTTGAAAATTTCAAGAGATTTTCAGAATTCAAAACTTTAAAGCAAAAACAAAATCTAGGTAAAATTTTTACTCCAAAAAGTAAGTGCTCCCTCATGATTGATATTAAAAAAATCATTTAGAACACAGTAATTAATAATATTTAATATTTTGTTTGTCCTCCATTATTTTTAATTTTTTTTTCTTCTAGGAATAGAATTGACCAAATTTTGAGTCACCTCCAGTGGAATATTTGCCCATTCTTCTTGTATGGGCCGAATTTCCCTTTCCCTAATTTTTCTATCTAAATGTTCCCAGAGATTTTCAATTGGGTTTATGTCAGGAGATTAAGGAGGTGTTTCCATCCATGTTGGGACGTTGTACAAAAGCCACAGCTTAGTATTGATGGCGGTATGTTTGGGGTCGTTGTCCTGCGTAAAAATATAGTTTTGCGACAGACCCATTTTTTGTACACTAGAGGCCAAATGTGTTTTTAAAATATCGATATATTTTTTGTGATTCATAATGCCATCTATAATCTGTTAATTACCGACACCACCAGCACTCATACACCCCCCATACTAAGACGGAGCCGCCCTCATGTTTAAATGTGGGACAAAGATTTGCATCATTTAATTCTTGATTGGGCTTCCTCCATACCTTGCATCTTCCATCACAACCATACAAATTATGTTTACTTTCGTCAGTAAAAATGACGCGATTCCAGAATTCCATAGACTTATTTTTATGGGTTTTACAATAGTCAAGACGTTTTTTCTTATTGACTTTGCTTATGTACGGTTTTTTCTGTGCTTTATAGAGCACATTGCGAGCTGTAGTTACACAAATATGGTAACCAAACTTTATGTTGAAGGCTTGGGTAATTTTTGTAGCCGGTAATACATATGCCTTTCTATTCTGTATTCCTGGCGATATTAAACGATTGAATAGATTTTCAACAACTACCATTTTCTGACGATTGTTTTATTTTTTCTTAAAATACAGAGCAGGTACCATCATATGTATGCACTATTTTTATACCCTTCACCATTGATGTCAAAGTTATAGGTATATATTTAATAATTGTTTAGTAGTTTTTGTCGACCTTTTTTGTTTATATACGAACATGTATTGTGATCCAAATATCACTGTATATATTGTACGTGTAGAAGTGTCTTTATAGCGAATTACAGCAGACAAATAAAATATCTGATCATGAAATAACCATATTCCAATATGATAGTAATTTCTTTACTACCTAACAAAACAATATTTTATTCGCCACGCCCTGTCATAATTTGTTTACATTATTGCTCTTTTCGCTTTTTCAACAACTCGGTTATTGACACACATGTTTATTAAAAAACCCATAAATAGCGCAGCGCAGCAAGCAAAATGTTTCAGAATTTTTTAAGTGCGGTAACTTTTCAGAAGCGCAAAGAAGTACAATATATAAATAAATATATCTATATTTAACCGGTGACTACTAAAAAATAATTCCTACTTCATTGTTACAAAAAATATTCTCTAATATAATTAATCACGCAATAAAAACGAAACAAGAAAAGCACGCGGTGTAAGACAAAACAAGTGTGAAAAGTTTATTTTAAAAGCTAAAAACAGGTGCATATATTAAAAAATATCCTAAATTAGAAATGATTTTATTAAAATTGTAATAAAAAACAATTTGAAAGTAAAATTTTTATTTTGTGCAAAAAAATATTCACGTAATTATGTTCCCTTTTTTCATATTTTAATGTGGGCAAACGTGACAAAAAATGTATTAGAAAAGAACTTTTAGTTTTATTAGCCACATAAAAATACCACAACAGTAACAGAAAAAGTTACATACCAGTAAAATAAATAAAAAAACAATAAATAACGATAGATAAAAAGCACAAAAACGTAAACAAACATACTTACATTCCTAAAGTTGGTGGCAGTAAAAAAATAACCTTTAAGTAAATTTATAACCAGCACAGAAATTATTCCTTCGCAGCTATGAAGTGAGGTCATCTTCACCATATAAGTTGTGCTTAAGAAATTTTTAATTTATTTTTAAATTGTTTTATTTTCCTATTACTGTTTGCAACAGTGTTGCCGATTGAGGCTAATAATTCTTTCTTATTAATAGGGGTTTTCTATTAGAGAAATTTTTAAAAATTGTTCATGAGTAAAGAACAAAATTGAAATTTTCTTAATTCTTAGTTCTGTTGAAATTAACTTTTCTCAGCTCCCTGATGTGCTACCAACCCGTTAATACGTATATAGAATTATAAATAGGTATATCTGATATTATCGCTATTGAAAATCACCAAAATCCGTCAAAAAACGAGATAAAGACAAAAACGACTTTTGTGTTTGTTTTGTTTTACAACAATTAGTTATATTTATGTGTAAGACATGTCGATTTTAAAATTTGAAACAAAAATTAACTTATTGGCCTAGAATCCGCAAAGATATGCGCAAAAAACCTACCTACCTAGGTATAAGGATAAAATATAAAAAAAATCAAGTTTTCTAAGACTAAATACCTTTCGGACATGTAAATACATACGTACATACATATGTATATACTCACATACATAAATACATAAATACACGAAGTGAAGGGTATATAAGATTTGGCATAGCCGAATATAGCGCTTTTACTTGTTTCACTTAAAATAATCATTTGTTTACACAAAAAAAACTTTTCAAGATTATTTTTTTCTTTAAATGACATCAAATTAGGTAATAACTTATAAAATATAAGAAATAAAATTAGAATTTTTTGCTATTACTACAAAGCTTATTCGCTTGTCTGCATTAAAAATTATCTAAACTTGACAGCCACTGGGTTACCATAAAAAAGCAGAGGTGACTTTCAAACCGGCTTTAAGTCACCTAACTTATTTTTCTCGTGTAAAATTGTCAAATGCGTGAAAAAACAATTGTTAAAGTTAAATAAAAAAAATATACATATTTTTTTAAAGAATACAGTTCTTAAAAAAATTAACGAAAAGAATAGTTACCTACATTTATCAAAACTTTTATTTGAAATATAATTTATTAAATATGAAATTATTTTTATTTTCTCTTAACCAAAACTTATCGAAAATGGTTTTATACCTATTTTCTATTAAAAGAGAATTTAAAAAACCTTTTTTTCTTAATAAATTAAAATGTTAATTGTACCTTTAAATTTGTTAAAAAAAATCTAAAAGTTCTTAAAAATGTTTTTTAGCGAATACCTACCTAATTTTTAATTATCTAAATCAAACATAATTTCGTAAATTAAATTTTTTAGAATTTGTTTTATATATAAAAAAACTTAAAATAATTGTAGGTAGGTATAAGATGGATGTTGCACGTCTTTTAAAAATAATCTCATGTTGCCGGCAACTCTGCTTTGCGCATATTTTTCACACTTTTGACCTGAGAGTGTATGTGTGTGTGTATATTAATTGTCAAAATTTAAAACCAAAAATTAAAAATTTTATAAATTCTTGTTAAACATAAATTAAAAATTTTACTTTTTCATTGTGACAACGTTGAAATTAAAAAAAAATGTTTCTTTAAACTTGTACAAACTTACAAATAAAGTTTCGTTGAAAATTTTGGTGAATTTCTTACTTTTTCTCAAAAAATTTCAATACACATTTGAACTTTAATCTACCAACACAGGCAACGTGATATTTCACATTTTATTTGTTTTGTTTTTATATTTTTTATTATTGTTGGTGTATTTTTAAAATACAAATTAAAAAAAAAAATAACGTCTAGCAATTTGCTGTTATCTTTCTTTTACAGCCAAAATTGTGAAATTGATCAGTAGTGCAGAGTGACGCAGGGAAATCGAAAGTGATAAATAAGAAAAATCGTATTTTATCAACTAATTTTTTAAAAGATAAAAGGTAAGTTTTTTTTTTTTGATTATTTCACATAAAAAAATAAGAGATGCATTCGACAGGGCAATATGTACCTTGTTTACGCAGTACATGTTTTTGAAGGAAAAGTTTGGTATAACTAGACAAGGTAAACTCATTGCTACAACAAACACAACACCAACAAAGTTACATGTATTTTGTTTGTAGAAAAATATAAATTGTCAAAGAGCAGGGGGCTAATTCTGGCATTCGATAGCGATCGAGTTTAAACAATTCCAATTAGAATCCAATTGGAATTCCTAATCGAATGTCAGGGGACTAATTCTGTCATGAATATGAAATTTTAAATATATTAAATATAAAAATTATGGTTAATGATAAAAATGAATAAAATATAAAATAAATTATTCATAATAAATTATTATTATAAATAGCTGCTAATATTCATCCTAAGTGATTAATTGATGAATATGCTATTAATTTACGTAATGAAGTTGTTTAAATTGTTATAAATTAAATTTTTTATAAACAACCCCTTTTTACAATATTTTTAATTTGTAATTAAAAACAAAAATTATGATTTTTCAACATTTTTCAGCTGATAATCAGCTGGGAGAATAGGACTACCTTGTTTATTATATCATGGTAACAGTTTTGTATTTAAATTTTATAGGTATATTTTTTTAATATTTTCTAAAGTCTGTACTACTGATAAAGGAAGATAGAAAATATTGCAATAGTTGCGGATTAAGAAAAATCAAACTCAAAAGCACTTTTAGATCAGATGTGAAAGCAAACAAAAAATGGGCTGATTTTATTTAAAAGCTCTGGGTGTGTTTCCTTTTTTGGCGTTTTTTAATTTTTTGTTTACTTTGGATGGGGGACAAATTTTCGTAGGTAAGTCATAATGGATCGATATTTTATTACTGAAATTGCAAACAAATTAAGTCCTTTTTACCCTTTGTGCTTTGTCCAGTTTGCTTCTTATTTCTAAAAATAGCAATTTTATCGACTTTTACGTTAAAACTCACAAAAGCAAAATTGAATTGGTTTTTTTTTTACGAACAAATAAATAAATAAAAAATTACTTACGCTCACTCAGCGTTGTTGTTTTTATTTCGAGTGTTTGCAAATCTGTACTTATTTGCTTAATTTTTCTTAAAACTCCGACTTGCGTTAAGAAAAGTCTTTGTGTGTAAACTGGAACTAAAGCTGAAAGAGAATTTCAAGTTCAAAAGAAACAAACAAACGTGCTGTTAACAAACCTTTCTTCTGGAAAAGGACTTATATATGTAAATCGGAGCTTATTGCTTTAAATTTTGTAAAAATCTTTGCGTTTTTCTTTTCCGGCAAAACCTAAACAACTTTAGAACATAGAAGTTTTTTTTTCTTCAAAATATCTTCATGCCTTCCAAATTGATTGATCAAAAAGAATATGAATTTTTTGCAAACTGTTAGGTACTATTTGGTGAACATTTTTTACAACCACATTATTAAATCATGTTAATTTAGTTTTAATCAATTTGTTTATTTTTTTTATAATTTGGCTTAGATTCAATTTTATCACTCAAATTCTTTTCCTACATTAAATAAAAATAATTTTTTTTTGTTGTACATTTTGCTTTATTATATTTTTTTCTTAGCATTAAATAAACGGTTGCTCATTGTAAATGTTATTGCCCCAGGTCGTTATAACTACATAATTCTTAAGAACTTGTAACACAACTTTCCGTAACCTTTAAAAGAGCTCAGCAGAATAGTTTGTAGTAAGACAAAAAAAGTTTAGCTATTGTTAAAAGATCAGAGAGATATGGTCTAAAAGTTAAAAAAGGCTTTTACAAGAAAACTAAATACTTTTAAAGCAGGTTTTTTTTCTTATATTCATACATATGTTTATGTATGTATGTATGTAACGCTTAGATATGGTCAAGAGATATTGTATGGCTAAATTGATTGTAACAATTACACAATTTTTCAACTTAATTTAAAACCTTTTTTGCCTCTTTGCATGACTTGCATTTCGTATGATAAAATTATTAAAAGTCGTTTGATAACAAATTTCTCTAAGTCGAATTCTAAAAAAAAAAATAGTCGTGACTTCCAGTGCAAAAGCACTTGTTAATATTAACGACTCATTTTAGGCTCATTTCTTATCTAGAAATAATTTAAAACTTTTATTATTTACTTAAGATAAGAGTTTCTTAAATAAACACTTTTTTTTAACTTTTCTAAAAAAACAAACAAGTAAAAAATGGGTTACTCGGCTAAGCCCGACTTTATTATACCCTACATCACAATATAGTTTTTCACAGAATTTGGTATAAAGGATTTGTGTTCTTTATTAACCTATATGTACAATACATAAGTAAATAGTGAATTCTTAATGGATTTATAAGCGTTAGGTTGATTTGTAGTGGTAAACATTACATGGGCAAAATTACCATTAAAGGATTGTTTATTTTTTAACCCTGTTTTTATTGTTGTCATAGAGTTGCCGATTTGCTTAAGGCATGTCCCTTCAGCTTTAGCACTAGGCGGAATAAAACTCAACCCTTGCCGCTCTTGTTAAGGTTTGTCTGATAAACAATATGTATTTGTTTTTCCTTGTGTTAAAGAGTACGGTAGAATTTTTAATTAATTATAAGTGGACTCTGGACATAAATCAGGTATTTTCCAATTTACTATATCCATATCTTGTCTTAAATTTAAAAAATATGTAGCATTGTGATATATAATGGCCGACTTCCTAAACGCAAGTTGCAAAGTATAAGTCGAAAAAATGTGTATGCAATGCAAAGCAGGTCTTAGGTACAACCCTGCTGTGCATGCAAAATAAAATTGATGCAAGATTTTGACAGCTGATGCTTATGAAACTGAGTTACTAGCCGATTAAGAACATTAGGCGTTGCCAGAAATTTCACGTATGCATTAACGAAGTCTATGCATTGTAAATATGCATTGCAACTTGCGTTTAGGAAGTCGGCCTAATATTTACTTTTATAGTTGTTTTCCTTTGTATCGTTTGAATTATATCAATTAATTTACATTTCAAACATCATACTTAGTTACGATGGGTTGTTCGCAACAATTGTGTTTTTATATTTTCACTTTAAGACTTTTCAAGTTATGACACCTTGTAAATACAGCTATGCAGATGCCGCACATGCACATATTAGAAAGTACACATATAGAAAAAGTGTTAATATATTAATAAACCATAAAGTAATGACTTTTGCATTAAGTAATTTACCATTGAACTTGGTAAAATTTTGTAGCACAGTGTTTTCTTCTAGTTTAAATGGTTAAAAAAATATATTCATACGTATGTACATATGAATTTGTAGTAGCAAAAACGTTCTTAAAGTTTAATAACATGAAATTATAATTAACGCTTTCGAAAAAATTAAATATGCATTTTGTTGGCCTCAAACAGACTTTAATCTAGTTGTTGTTGTTTTTCATTGTTAAAATACTTCATATATGTATTTAATTTAAGACCACAAAATGTTTGCTGTTGTATTGTATTTCTTAATTTGATAAGAGATCTTTTTTATTTTAAAAAAATTCACAAAAATTTTTAGTATGCACACAATTTTGATCTAAAATATCAGAAATCAATATCTTTCTTTAGCCGATGACCCTGGCAGCAGGTGCTAAACCTATTTCGTATTGTTCTTATATATACTTATAAGATTAATATAAAATAAATTAATAAATACATAATTGAGGGATTCACAAGCCATTAATATGTCATATGTCCTAAAAATTTTAAATGGCTTAAGTTAATTTTCATATTAAAAGTGTCCTAAAATAATATGATTCTGACTGCTATGTTTATTGTGCTGTCGTAAACTATCCTTTGCCAAACAGAAAAAGTAATAACAAAGAACTGAAACCATTTAAAATTTTTAGGACATAAGACAATATGATATCATAAATTGCTTGTGAATCCCCCAAATATCTTTCTATATTCATATGCATGTAAATACAAGTGACTTGCAGATGTTATTCTGACACGGATTGCGATTGTATATATTTGTAAATCTGAAAAACATTTGGGTATGGATAACAGTGCCACCTATTGTGAAGATAATAAATAATTCTCTTAAAATCATTTGGAAGCGGTCGTGAAGGAACACAGTTAGATGTGATTTAAATAAGTTGTGATATAACAATTAAATAGTTTATTTGGTGACGCCATTACGCCATACGTGTGTGACAGCTTTCATATATATATAGAATAAAACAGTTATTGTTCGTAGCTGTTACACTTGAAGTCTTAAAACTAAGTGTAAGTGTCTAATAACTATGAAAAGTTAAGCCTTGAATGTACAAAGTAGAAGATAACAGTAGGTGTGGCACTTTCTATATACAGAAAGTACATTTTTATGAAATATCTGGAAAACTATAACAAGATCTTTAAAAGTTGTGTTACTAACTTTGATATCGATTGTTTTATTTAACATAAAAAAGAAATAAAGTCTAAACAGGGAGCGTGACATCTTCCAGACAAAACAAATGCATTTTAATCGTTTTAGTTAAAAAAAGTTTTTTTATTTTTGTATTTGAAAATATATAAAACAAGCGCAGAACAGGCTTGTCTGGTAATTTTTTCATAAACTATATCAAATTTAAACAATATTAGTAAAGGGTCAATGGCCGCAACAAGAGATAGCGGACGGCACTCAGCCTTTTCGGCTAGACAGCCGAATGCATCCGTTACCTCTTGTCATGTTTATTGGCTTTTTACTGTATAAATATGTATGTATTTTAAAGCAAATCGTTTTAAATGTTGCTTAATTGTTAGCCGTAAGTAAATGGTCACAAGTTCATGAGAATTGCCACAAATGTTCCTGTTTAAATGCTTTATGAACTGCTATTGAATTATTTTTTTTATAGTCACCCCTATCGTGATTAAAATGTGAAATTTTGTTCCCAAATGTGAAATTTTGTTCCCTAGATAAAACAAAGTAAACAAACTAAAAAGGAAACATATTTCTCGATTGCAATTTTGGGAAAGGGGAAAATTTATTCACGAAGGGTTGAATAAAAAATTATTTTTTTTAAATTTAAACTAAAACCTTAAAATTTTTACTTAAAGTTTTCAAATAGGAAAGCCATAATTTTTTTGTATTTAATATTCTTAATATGTCCCAAATTTCTGTATGTATCTCTTTATTGAAATCGGGATTGAAGGTTTTTTAATGCTTTTTTTAATAACATTATTGTCCGTGTATTTTTAAAGTACAAGTTGCACAACGTAAATTTTAAGTTTTATCTTCATACATAACGATTAGATTTAAGTAACAGCAAGGCTGGGAACAAATTTCTAGTCATTTTATAAAAAAAAAATATACATATTTAATTAATTTGAACTCTTTAATTTATTTGAATGACTTAACAATTACTCATTTCATATAAAAGTTGTCTCCACACGTTTTTATGTATAATTTAAAACTAAAAACGTGTTTTTGTAATCTTATGAATTGGTTTTAATTAAAAAACTTCATCTAGTGTGTTTTCTTTTGTCTCATAGTTTCTTTTAAATTGTTAAACTTTCAGATCAAAAAATTTTTGAAACTGTTTAATAAATGAAAAGTTGTTGCTTTCTTTTTCTTGTCTTGTTTTCCAAACTAAAATTATTTTAAAATCAATTAAAATTTGGAGCTGAAAAATAAAAAATAATATTAAATATATCAGTTCTCAACAAAAAGGCAAGAAAATGGCATAAGCGCAAACGTACTTGAATTTTATGTTTTTATTCATATCCTTTGTGCAAAATAAATCATTGCTTTATAAAAAGTAACGATGTTTGTTTCAAGGGGTGTGTATTTTTTTTACGAGTTACAACAAACGTCAAGTTTAATGACAAACACTTTAAACTATTTATTTGAAAATGCCATAGAGTGTTTAATTACTGTGCGAATTGTACACTTCCTTATCAGTTCGTTGTAGGCCGGTATGGGAAAATGTCGGCACTAATTGTTATTGTTAGTGCAAAAAGTAAATAAGTCGATCACTACTAAATTTAAGCGTACTATTTGTAATGTTAGGAAAATTTTATAAATTGAAAAAAATTCAAAAATAAAATAATTTGTACTTCAACATAACAAAATTTTGAATTTTTTTACTTTAACATAACAAAATTTTGCATTTTTTTAAGAAATAGTTTTTACTTCTGAATCACCGCAAGGCTGTCAACGTAAGTATTGACATCCGTTAAGTTCGTAACTGCGCTTATCGCATAAAATGTCTAGGGTTTTCAAGAATATTCCAGCGCCTTTTTATGCATACATTATCGTGCATTGGTCAAGACCAAGATTGCATTAATTTGAAAGTCAAAGTCTGGTCCAAGTCGTGTTTTGTCTGTTCGAACAGCTCAAACGTCTTGATGAAGTCTATTTTTTGGTGTAACATAATTGGTTCGCTTCCAGTGTGCAATATATGGCTAAAGAACTTCACCTTGCTTCTTCTTTTTTTAAGTTTTCTTGCATGAACAAAAGCTGGGGCCTAATCGCCGCTGTCGATATCGAATCATTTTGATCGACGATCATTTTGATGCTACCCTTCACCTAAGGTAACAAGGGTATATATAAGTTTGTCATTACGTTTGTAGTTTCTACAATATTCATTTGCGACCCCATAAAGTATATATATTCTGAATTCCTATAGATAGGGAAGTTGATTTAGCCATGTCCATCTGTTCGTTTATCCATCTGTCCGTCTGTTGAAATCAAGTTTTCTCAACCCCCCGATATCGTACGGACCCGTTACTGGTATCAAACATTCAGAAATTTCTCCGAGATTCTTGCTATTGAAAATCATCTGACTATTAACGAGATAAGAGCAAAAAAAATTTACACAACAATTATTATATTTATGTTTTAGACGTCTTTTCGGGAATTAAAAAAAAAAATATTTTTTGAGATACAGTGAACTCGCTGTAATGTGAACTAATAAAAACCAAGATAGTTCACATTATCGAATTTGTTCACATTTTCGATTGTAAAAATTTGTATCGCCATACCGTGTTTTTT
>NDXZ01033474.1:7968-22118 GCA_003055125.1 Paykullia maculata
ACAAGAAAACAAAAATATTTTAAAAATAAATTAATACTTAACGAAAATGTCACTTAAGGAATTAAAAAGATTTGTTTTGTTTGTTGTTCTTGTGTGACTTTATTATGTGCAACAACCGCACAAAATTTACTCGCTGATTCACTCACTCAACAACAGCATTAAACTCTTAAATGAAGTGAGCATTTTGGGTGATACAGTTGTTCAACTTCAAAGAATTTCATATGTTAAATTTACATGTGAATGATCTTTTTCTTCAACAGTCCTTCGTTCGTTTGTCTATGTGTCGGTCTGTCGGTCTGTCTGTTTGTTTGACATTTTATATCAACTTAAAATTTCAACATCTTATGACACAATTAAAGTCTTAAGCTGTTAAAATTAATTATTACGCTGCATTTATACCATCTGATTTCTCTTTTGAGTTTAACTATGAAAATACATTAAAAGCTAACTTACCCAGTAAAAATTTCTATTGCTTTGTAATGAGTTAAAATGAATTTTGACCCATTACTTTAACACGGCGATGACATTGGTGGCAAGCACTTACCTCGCTCGCTTAAATAAGTCGGTGGTAATGATAGAGGTTTTGTGAAGTCATTACTTTATGTCATTTAGTAACTACTTACATTAATAAATAAAGCAGCCCTTAAGATTACAAATCAGGAATTGAATAAGTCGTTAGTTTTAAAACTTCATATAACTAATTGCTTACAACACGTAAAATATTCAATAGATTATAAAAGTTTACAGAACTCATTATCAACAATGCATTATATATGGCTTTCTGGGAAAGAAACTGAGGTGTGTCCATTACTATACGTTAGTTTTTACAGAAAAATTAAGAAAAAAACATTTAAAGTCGATTTGAAAAGCGTCATGAAAGTCATAAACATCTGTCGAAAAAATAACTACTTCTACTTCTTATTTTACATTTTTTTTTACTAATAAAAGTATGCAGCTTTTATTTCTTAGTTGATATCTAATAAATAAGTAATCACGTGTGTTATACTCATTGAAAAGTATGTTATTGAGTAAGAGCAATTCATTAGCCAGTTTTTGGTGGGTAGTTCTGTGAAACTGTTACAAACCAAATACCCATTAAGTTGAATGACTTTTAAAAATAATTTTTAACGTGTTACACTGAGAACTTTAACAGTGTAAACAATAAATTTGCTTGAAATTATTACATTCAGAACAAATTCTATTGAATTGTTATAAAATGTACTGCATCTTAGAGCCCACTTTTTCAAATTAGTAAATTCTGTTTTCTAAAAAAAAAGTTTAATTCATCTGTCAAATTTTCCGCGATAATTACTATGTAATTTACATATGTAAAGTTAAGGTTATAAAAAAAAGTTGTATATAGCACTACTTTTTAAAAGCCTTAAGTCCTGAAGGGCGTCAGTATGTATTTGTCACAACACCGCTTGTTCCAAAGAATTTATTCACAAATTTGCATTGGACTTGCAGGTTTCAGTTATAGAAGTAACAAGTTTCTAACCTGGTCTAAAGTTGCTTGTGTGATTATATAGACAAAGTCGTTTAAAAAGTTTTTTTAAGTTTCTGATTTCCTTTATATGTATTTCTATAACAGCTCTCTTTCTACTTCATATAAAGAAATCTTTAATTTTCTCTGAATTTTTATTACGATCATAACTATTAAGTCCAAAAATAATTAAGTCTAACTTAAAACTATTTTAATTGTATGCTACTTCCTTTTGAATTGATAACGGTTAACAAGTTCAATGGAATACGATTTTACGTTTGTCGGCCAAATTGGACACATTTCAGGGAAATGGAAGATGAAACAGTTTTGCTAAATGTTTGCTTCGCATAAATACAATTTGTGAGAAACCGAAAATGAATATCAAAACGTATCACAGCAAATTAAAATTAAAAATTGTATTGATATTTTAGTTTTTTTTTACCCATTTTTTGTTTTCATCTTTGTTCTAAAAGTTTTATTGTTATGTTGCGTTTTTTTTTTTTCAAAATTGACTTGTGCTAAAATGTAGACACTTAATATTTCGTTTATTCGCGATAATGGCCAACAAATGCAAAATGATTAAAAGCGTGGACAAAATATGTTTAAGAACATACAAACTAATGCAGCAGAAGCTGAAGCAGCAAAAAAAAACAAAATCATCTTCACACAGACTGATTAAGTTTAGGGCAAATAAGGAAACAAATAAAAGAGAGAGAAAAAATGGCGCTAAAGGTTGTTTAACAAATAAACTCTTGACTAAAAGCAGAAGCTGCATTAGAGGCACTAAAAAAATCTATACCTGAAGAGAAAACAACATTTATATAAAGACAAATATCTAAATAATACCAGTATCAAGCGGATAGGAATTACCAAGAATGGCACACATTAGGCAATTGAAGTTTTGTATCCCCTCTAGCCCCTACTCAGTGCTGCTCTACTCTGTTCTACCCGACCAGTTTAAACGGAAGCCATGACTGTCTTAGGCACGAAAGAAATTTAATACTAATTGGCATAAATACCAAGTGTCGCACAGTGGCAATATGTTGGAGTTGTGCAAAAAAAAAAAGAATAAAAATTATATTAAAAAAAATAAAAAAAAATCTCTTGAAAAAAAGGAGAAGTAACAAAGTTGAAAAAAAACCCAATAAGCAACATTATAAATACAAACGATGATGAGATCTTCACCTTGGATCTTCACATCAATCGTTTTGTCTCGACATAACATTGATGAGAAGACTAACAACAACCAAAGGTTGATTCAATCGATCGATCGATGTTGGTGATGTTGATGGTGCTAGTGCCTGGTGATGATATGTTACTATTACTGCTTGTGGTGGAGCTTCTGCTGTACAAACTCAACTTGTTTACTTCTACTACATTCTAAGGATGCATGCCATGATCATTAGGTAAGATCATAATGAATATTGCGATCAACATGATAGTGTTTTTCGCTTGATATTTTTTCTTTTTACTCCTTTGTATATTAATGCTTCATCTGTTATTTTTTCTTATTAGTGTTGGATGTGTTGTATGTATTAAACGTACGGAATGTTTATCGAACCAATTGAAATTGCTGTGACAACAATAAAAATTCAACTTTTTGTTGCCATTACAAAACAATGACAATTATATAACTCAACTTAACTTTTTTGATGTTCCTATAGAAACAGAAGCAGAGTTGCCACAAATTAGTAGCAACTCTTTTTAGAAATTCTCTCAACTTAAGGAACAGTACTTCAATCTATATAAAAATGTGGGCAGGAAGTTAATAATCAGACAAATTCGCTTATCAGTTTGCAACAAAATCCTTTTGGAACTTAGATAGAATAACTTAAGTTTTACAAGTTTTCTTTTATCCTTTTCTTTTTGACCGTTGACTTTAATGTTTCTAAGCAAAGAAAAATTTTTCAATTCCAACATGGCTTAAATATTTTAAAATATCATTCTTGCATTCAATTCCCAAATTAATAGTACATTTTTAAAGTAACAGTTTTATTTCGAAATAAATATGCTGCGGAAACTCTGTTGCTAACAGCAGCAACAGGTTGTTGTAGTAAGTGGTTCGATTTGAAAAAATTTAGCAGCTGATCAAACGATTTGTAGCTGTAAACTTGGTAATTCGTTTTTTATTTTCGTCTTTTGCTTGGTGCATACAATAGGCAATCGGAGTCCATTGACAGCAGCCAGTGTTTATGAATTTGTTGGGAATGTACTGATATTGACTACGAGTATATTGCTATCCTAACTTGGTATGGACATGTAACAAAACACAATAAACCATCCGAAAAAAAAAGCTCACAGATCAAGTAATGCCATAAGTTTCAAGCACATGGACAGACGGACGAGGAAAAAAAACTTCAATACTAATGCATGTTGTTGCTTGTTAAAGCAATAATCCAATTAATCGAACAATTTACTTTAAACTTTGGCACTATTAGTACATATGAGTTAAAAAGCTAAATTGCATGGAGCTTGAAATACAACAGCAAAAAAAAAATACAAAAAAATTTACAAAAACAGTCATAATTTTTAATCAACAAGAAGATCTTGTTTGAATTGAGTATAAGTGATTAATATAAATCTTATTTGTTTTTTTTTTATAATTTTCAACAACAATTGAAAAAAAATATTATAAATAAAAAACTGTTTAAATTAAATTTTGCTTGTTGCGCTCGATGGTACAAAA
The DNA here is from genome assembly GCA_003055125.1 of Paykullia maculata. NCBI lineage: Eukaryota > Metazoa > Arthropoda > Insecta > Diptera > Rhinophoridae > Paykullia > Paykullia maculata. The sequence goes on from NDXZ01033474.1 coordinate 12,138, forward strand.
GTGATCACTCAACGCTGCCAATATATGTAATGTACTTCATCACAACAGGTACATGCATGCATTTATGAGCAGGCATTCATGCTTCGAACGATCAATCGATCCATCGTTAATATGTATGTGTTGTTGTCGGTGATAGTTGGTCAAATATCAAAATATTTTATGCACCTCTTACAGAGTTCATTATTATTTAGCTTCAACTTTGTTTTATTTCAGTTTGTTTGTTTTTTTCCATTCGATTTCTATTTATTGTAATTGTTGTTATTGTAGTTGAAGTTTAAGTGTATGTAATTTCAATTAAATTGATAATAATGACGTTATCCGACGTTAATGATAGCTGTCGAATGGACGAGAATAACAAATGATTAATGTTTATTTTAACCCCACACTCACACACACTTACGTATCTACTAGCGATCAGTTAGTTAGTATTAAAGGGGGAATGTTAAAACAAGATGGTGGCAAGAAGAGTATACACTTCACAAAATGAGGGCGAAACAAAAGCTTAACATACATATGTATGTGTTTGTGTGGAACAAGGATGGAAAAATGTAAAAAAGTTTCGCAATACATATTTGCAAGACTTATTTAATAATATACATGTATGTATACAGATCTATATGTATGTAGTATAAAATTCAAAAATATAAGTATGTATTTCTACCTTCCACAACTTTAAAAAAGAAAACAGACTTTTTTTATTGTGCTGAATTCTAAATACATATACATATGTATTTAACTAATTTAATAGTTATTGCAAAACGAACACTCATAACGACAACCTAAACCACAAGTAGAACAAAACAATTGTGGCCATATATGTAAATATTCCCTTACAGGATTAACTTCTTACATTTAACCTCTATTTATCGTAAATTGGCTTAAAATACTTATATGAAATTTTCATTTTCCATCTCTGGCTATGTGTAAGAGAGACTAAGAGCAGATAAGTAATAAACCAACATTATACCAATGTATCTAATTATTATTATTTTTTTTGGCCCTACTTATGAATTTATTTATTTGTATGTATTTATGTATGTACCCTGCAGGAAATGTGAAATAATGAATAGTGAAACTGTACAGACTTACTATTGACACAGTCACCAGTACTAGTGACTTATTATACCCAAGCTAATGCTATTTACTATAGACATTTAACATGTGCGTGTCATTGAAAATCCACTACTGGCATTGGTACTATTTACTAGGTAGGTCTTAAAGGACCATCTGGCGACATTGGAGCCAGTGATTCACTATTAAATTTTAGTAATTTTAGTCTACAGTTTTGGTACTTTTTACTTGCAAAAAAAAAGTATTGACGCTTTGTTAATAACATCGCCATAAAGTCACCACAATTTTCGACAAAAGTGGTGACTTGGAGACCAAAAAGTCGCGACAATAGTCGACAAACGAGGTGACTTGGAGACACTTAACCCCAGGCTTCCTGCCGGGTAAGTATTCATGTTTATTTATTCACTAACTGTAAGAAACATCAATTAAAGCAGATGTCGTTGTTGTTGCTGTAGATTATTATTATTATTATTTTTTTTTTGTTAAGCAAAATTATACAATAATGTGTTAACAACCTACTTATATACATACATATGTATGTTGTTTATTAAATGATTTACTATAGCGGTAAGCAGCCATCCAACAATGTTTTTTTGTTTATTGTTCAAATATCTTTTGTATGTATTTTATTGAATTTTAAATGATGCCAACAGTTTATGGTCAAATATGAGGCGCAGAAGTAAAGAGAACAGGTGGGAAAATTTCTGTGATTTGTAATGATTATTATATGTTTGAAATTAATTATTAAAAAATAAATAAAATAAAGGAATAAGATCAACTTGGCCATTTGATTTATTACACACATCTGGAATGTTTTCCTTTTTTGCTGTAAATAAACAATTTCCAGAAACTCCTTATATAGAGGACTTAAGTAAAAAAAAATATATTTATGTATCCTACTTGTACTTGTATGTAGGTATGTGATTATAAATAAATATATTAAATTGCAAACAATTTTAATTGCAATACACTCAAAGAAAACCCTTCATTCAGATAATGAATTTATACAATGCATTAATGAAATTGTCATTGAAAGTCATCTAATGAAGCCCTTCATTGCATTAATGAAGAATGTTTCATTACAATTATGAACCTTTATGCGAAACTATGTCATAAATGAAATGAAACCAGTCATTGACATTATGAAGCCGATTCATTGGTTTAAAGGAACATTTCCATTTATTAATTGAAAAATGTAATTTTTTCATTCGTATATTGACATTTTTAGGATAAATAAAATTTATTAATTACTTTAAATTTTAAAGTTTATTGTTAGTTTAAGATGTCTATATGCTGCTTTCACTGGTGCTTCTGTCAAATCATCAGTAGACTTTCTAATAATTTCTTGAAAAAATGCAAAAAAATTGTACGTTAATACAGTACATAATGCAGAATATTTAATGAACCTGTTTCATTGTCTAAATGAATGTTTTTTCTATCAGTGTAGAATTGTTAAAGTTTCTTATTAAGCAGCTGCTTAAAAACGTTTAGTTAGATTGAATTGCTTTTATACTATGTATTTATTGTTGGAATATTTTAGAAAACTTTTGTTTTTAATGAAAATAATAACTATAAATTATGTGTGTGAATATGCTATTCTCAAGTAAATATATACTTTAGTTTGAAAAGCCAAAAAATTTTGAAAAAATTTGAATTCTTCTTGACCCAACTTTTTTTGCAATATATTCCACCAGAATACGAGTTGTAAGAGAAATCAATCACAAGCAACTTCATAATGGGTTTATCATTTGAATCACTTGAAGCGCTTATTATAACACTTTATTAGTACAAAAGTGTGAAAGAGTCTAATTTAAATAGTTTTGGAACATTTTTAGGGTGGGTAAATATGCAGTTTTTTGATTTAAGAAATGTTTTTTATACCCTTCACCAGTGGTGACAAGGGTATATATAAGTTTTTCCTTCTGTTTGTAATTTCTACAATATTCATATATATATTATAGTATATATATTCTTGATCCTTAAGAATAGGGAAGTCGATTTTCTGACACAACTAAAAATAAGTCACTTTTATGAATTGCAACTTTATGCTAATTGAAACATGAAGAAAGACATATCTGTTTTTTAGCAACAGTTAACAACAACAAAATACACTGATATTTTTCTTATAGATAAACAAGTGTATTGTGCATAGTTTAAGCATATAAAAGCGAAAAATGAAAATGAGTTGTGTCACTTTTGAACTGGGTGTGCGATATGTTCTGACCTCAATCATTTTTACAAAAGAATAATATTATTGTATGTATTTTTATTACAGGACCAGAGCTAATAATAGATGCCAAAAAACTAAGTTTGGGTTAAAGCCAAAAAGTTGTGTTGTTTAGTGTCATAATACGATTTTCTTTTTAATATATTTAAATACTGAAGCCAATAAAAAAGCACGATTAACTTTTAACCTCTTTAATCTGATATCATACTAATACGTTCAAGCCTAAAACATACATACTAACACAAAATGTATGCGATTAATATACTTGCATGTATGTGTGTGCATTGATAATCGTATTATGTTTTATTTATTTTCCATTTTGATTTTATTGAAATTGATATCCTTTCAATCTGCAACCCAATTATCGTTTGCATTTTACTTTGCCCGAAAGAATAATTAGGTTCATGATTGACATGTGGGATAAGAGGACATACACTTGGAATGCCGTAGCAAATTATCGAACGGCTACTGTAACAGCCTAAGAAACAACAACAGAAACTAACTGCCACATTTACAGCCAGAGGCAACTGGTAGTGATATAAACAAACAACATTATAGACGATATCAGCAGCAGCAGCAGCAGCAGCAGCCAACTCCAACCAACTCTTTAGCTGCGACATTGTTAAAAGGACGCTTATCTTTCTCTAATGGATAATGGGACAAAAACACAAAATATAAAATAAAGTAACGATGATCCATGAGTCTTTGAGATTTTTGTGTATAATATGTTGCTGATGTGGTTGATATTGCAAGCAATACTTTAACTGTTGCTGCTTAGGTTGGCATTGCAAAAGCTGTTGCAAATTTCAAGATTATAGTTGTTGGCTCAGCTGAAGCTCTTATTTGATTGTAGTGGTTGCTTGCTTTATTGTAGTAATCTGATGTTAAGTCAGATAATATTGACTCAATGAATATTATTTCGCTTGTTGTTGGCCTAAAATTGTTGTTGCCTGTTTTATTTTCAGCTCCTTTAAATTCTTTTTATTCTCTTCATCTGATTTTGAGATCAAGACAATGACGACAGTACAAAACAAAACGGCCCATCATTATTTAGGGTGCAAAAACTAGTTTCGTTTTATTTTATTTAATTTTTTATTTTTCAGTCCTTTTGTGCCATATTTAATCACCAAAATATTTATTTCCAACTGCAAAACGTCTCTGCATTATTGCTTTTGTACGAGTATCACATCCAATATCACAACACATCAGTTCAACCCGTGAAGAGCAATTACAATATGTTTAATGCTAAGCACAGCGATATCTTATTATTACTCGTTTTATTTGTTATTCTCTAGCAAACAAGGCATAAACACACAATGATAAAAGGACGACTGTTGTTATTGAACGGTTGGAGGGGGGATTTATACGTCTTCTAAGTCTTTTTTATTCATTTTTTTCTTCGCATCCATTGCGCATGTCAACGATTAATTCTTTAAGCTGCCCATCGTCACTTGTGTTTAACTGCCACCATATAAAACATAAACAAACAGCAGGAATAAACAGGATCAAAATACACTGTTTCTTATATACTTTTTGTAGAAAATGTTAAACATTTTGAAATCTTGTCGACCTTTAGACCTAGTAAAGTCAACTTAACTACGGAATATTAAATTTAACTTCTAGTTAGCGGAATCTAACTGATATGTTGCACGAGCTTAATAGGCAGAAACTGAGGCCTACAGCTGAATGTGTTAATGCGGAAAAATATATCAATTATAAGATCAACACTTACCAATGCGTGTGTTGTCAGGTGAGATGTTAAGAAGAGAAATAATGTTTAAAAGTGTTTGATCAAATTAAACGGGTGGACATTATCCTTCATTGACATCCAATTCTCATTTAAACTGTCGGATGAAACTGGTGTGTCTCACGCTGTTAAAAACTACAAAAAATCTTAAACTTTCACAGCGCACTGTTTTGTTCTGACGGATAGGTGAGATAATAATACTTTAGGGCTTTAAATATTGCGCAGGGATAAAAATATAGAAAAAACAATGGAGAAAACTGTCACTGTTTCTTTTAAGGTGAATACGTTTATATGATGTTATAGATAATATCTCCAGATGCAAACATTATCGGATAAATCAAAGTAATAAAAGACATTACTTGTAAAGTGTGGACGATAAAGTTTATGGTATGTATATGCATAATCTTATAACTTTCTATTCAAAAAACAAGTTGACGAAAACTGAAACTTTTTACACTCAATGTCTTAAAACTTTAAATTATTCATTTTCTTTAACAACTGATTTCTAAGATACATTTTATCGTAAAAAATATTTTCCACAAATAGCTGTCAGTCCATCGTTTAAGTTTCTAATAGAGATTGACAGATGCAATTGAATAAGCAGCGTTAAGTGTAGGTTGACATTGCTTAAGGCAGTCAAATAATTAAGCCTGAAAAAATTCATCGAGTTATAAATATGTAAATAGTAATTCCAGCTTTTATAGTTCACCTGCTAGTGAAATAATGATTTGATAAAAGAGAAATTTGATTTAAAGTTTGTCATGTTTTTCTATTCTCGTTAAATTTTTAAACGGCCATTAGAGCAAAATTGAAAAGGAAATTAAAATAAATAATTCTTACTAAAAATCTGTGTTTAAACTTGAATATTTCTGCTCAAACATGGTGTAATTGATTAAAAAAATTACACATTTTTAATCGGAGTACATGTGTATGTGAAGATCATTTTTGGCATATGAGGGTAATTGTGTGCGAAATGCTGCATTAACGGGCAATTGCGAAAGAGCATTCAAAGCGATTGTGTTATCGATGGCATTGTGCCCTACAGCTACTTTTATTTATTTGCTGTGTGACGGTAATGGTGGATCATTTTTAACCCAGCATGTTTCTAAATACCATACACAACTATTGAGTCAACTACATACAAAATTTTCCGCAGATTTTACCTGGACTCTTAGCAATATCTTGAAATAAATACATACATAAATGACTTGTGTACTTATTGGTTTGTTTCGAAGAAAACAGAAGACAAAGGAGACGACTGATGTGCCTGGACGATTAAGTTCTTATTTAAATGAATAAAATTGACTGAATCCATAGACATATTACCTGACTAACTGACTGACTATATGTTTGCCTAAACTAACCGACTGCTGACTTGACTACTGCACGTACACACACACACACACACATACATTTGAGCCCTGAATAATATATTTACGAATGTATGGGATCTTATATAAAACAAATAAATATATTTTAATCTGGTTCAATACACAAAGTAAGAAAGTATGGCTGTGGCTTTAATTCTTGGAAGTCCTCTTTTTTTTTGGTAGATCATTCTTTTACGATTGGTTTATTTATAATAATTAGGTGTTCTGCGATAACTAAATACATACATAAGTATATATGTATGTACATATGTTCATATGTATGTATAGTTTGTGAGTGAGAAAGTCTGGTTTGTTTGTATGTTTGTGTGCATAATGGGACCAAACACCAGAAGCTTATCGCAATCTCAAGTTTTGCCACAACACATTTTCTGATGGTTGCAAGTGCAATAATATCTGCCTGCAACAGGAATACCAACGAACTGGGTACCATCGATTAAAGGAATTTTTTTGCACAATACTTAAATGTTGTCCAGAATCTCCTTTATGAAAAATAGAACGTCGTTCGCAGAGTGAATTTTTTTTTCTGCTTTTTTAATTCCTAAGGCATCTTCTGAGCGCATAAACTCCTCAAGCTCGCACCTTTTGATATTTGAATGCCTACTGTTTTGAATGCAATGCAACGCCTAAAAACTATTGCAATCGAATCGGTTTTATTCGTTTTATAAACGCAAATTCTGATGCCGCTGCTGTTTGTTTTTTTTTTACTTCAAGTTCATTTCGTTTGTAAATGGCCCGCATTAACATGGTTGTTCGATTTATTAAGTAACTTCAATTTGCGTTTCGATTACGCGTGTAACGCCTGTTTTTTCTGTTGTTGAATGGAGTTGGTGGCTTTTTTACGGTTGTGCATTTATTTATACGAATGATATTGACATGCACATACATGCATACATACGTATGTTTGATGGCCAAAGGCTATGTGTGTTATAATTATAATTGCATTTTCTGGCGCTCCCTGAGTGCTCAAGTGCCGATAGTTAGTCGTAGTGACCGATGCTTGGCTTAGCATTACTGCTGCACATGTTGGCTTAAGCCAGGCGTTGCTCTCTAAATTGCCAATTCATTTAAATGAAAAATTGCTCAATTATAAATTGAAAGAAAATTGAGTTGTGAGTATTAAAGCCAACAAATGATGATGATTAACAGCATATAATGGGCGAAAATTAACAAATGAATACAAATGATTTAGCTTTTATTTGTGAATTAATGTTGTTTAAACTTTAAAGTAATATCAGTAACACAAATATGCTACAATTAATGAATTCAAAGATAAGGAATGGATTTACTTATTTACATATATAAAATATTGCTGAGGAGGTCCCATTACCCATAAGACTTTAAACATAGTCTTGGAAATACAAATTATTTACAAAATAATTGATTTCAAGTTTATTAAGTATCCACCCTTTAATACAAAACAAAAAAAGGTTTAACGACTTTTTATGAGTTTTTAGAACGTACATTCAGATCACACAGTGACTTTTTCTCAAAACTTTTCCTCTTTGTTTTAACTCTTTTTTCATACTCCCAAACTATTTTCGACCTATAGCTTATATGAGTTACAGACATTAAACCAATTAATATGTTTGATAGATGCTGGGGTCGACAATGTATTCGAGTGCTAGTGTGCCAGTCTGAGAGGTTTGGGTTTGATTTCCGCCAGAAACTCTTGCCGGTTTACTACAAGATGCAATAGTTTTCGCTACTCCGTTCGGTATATTCAAATAAAATATAATTAGAATTAGATTCTTATATAACCATCATTTATTATCGTATGCCTTAACTCAATTTCGCTTTTTCTTTTCTATTCATTGTTTCATCGTTTATATATAAATTATTGGCCAACCATTTCCTATAAAAATTTTTATTGCTATTTGTTTGAAGAGAAAGTGCCACCACTTCAAACTTTTTTTAGAATTTAAAAGATTCTTTCGTCAAACATTCTTTATTTATTGTCCTCTGAACATAAGTCGTTTGCTAAATGTTTGCACATAAACCCTCAGCGGGATACAATTGTTTTAATCGATATTTACACACATAAAACCAACAATAAAGTAAAAATCCAATTAACTCCATTAAAGCCAATGTCAAAGTTTTAGTTTCAAATTAAACGTGCAACTTCAGTGGCAGTTGCACTTGTATTTTAGTACAGTATTGTGGAGTTTAAATTAAAACTTATGTTGTTGCAACATAATTTCTCAAAGTTTGTATGTGATACTTTTAAGCTTTTTTTAAAGAATATTTTAAAGAAAAAAATTGTTATTGATCTGTTAGACTTAACAGTTACCAAGAATTGATCAGGGCTAACACTCCAGTCAGTGAGTGCAAGCAGCCAATAAGCAAGCAGGCAAAGAAACACATTTTTATTTATATGGATTAATGCTGGGGCTGACTGCAACAATTTCATGTTGCTGTGTCTAGTAGTTGTTTACCAAAGTAGTAATTGTGGCGGATTGTGGTGTTTAAGATGCTGTTGCTGCTGTTTTTTTTTTTTTGCCACTGTGCGATTAATAAAGACTTTATCTATTAGTAGTAATCACTATGTTCTTAATGGGCATCAGGAAAGCTTGTGGCAAATGTTGTGTCCACAAACGCATTCACATGTCGACCAAGTTAACATACACTTACGCTTGATAAAATGAATTGTCACTTGATAGTAGAAGTAAAAATGTGCGGCCGTTGCATGGTAATGACAACGCCAAAGATTCCAGCTCTAGAATGGGAATGTTAAAAGTGTTTTGAAAAAATAACCATTTTATTGCGCAGTTAGTTAACGATATTATTATTCGATAGTAATCAAAATAAATCAATTTTGTTATATACAGGAAGCAGCTTTATAAGGCAGAGTGCAGTTGTGCGCCGCTTTCACTTCTATGAAAGATTACATGATAATGATATTTTAGAAGAAACTGGTGAATATATTCATTTTGCACATCACTTTTGTAAGCTAATAGTTTCAAAAGGCAATAAAAGAAGCAGTTGGTATGAACTAGTCACATTTACTGCTTCCAAATTAAGATTTTTTTCCTGGTAAGTAGATATATTTTTTATCGATATTTTTATCAATATCGTTCTCGGTCGTTCAAAAAACACAGGAAATATTAACTTTATTATATAATTATTATTATTTTTATATTAACTTTTTTATTGATGTTTAATGGTTTACATACATACATAGATACTTATAATCCAGAAAACTATATTTGTGGTTAAACTACGTAGTAAGCCGGTATAGAAGTTTAATTGAACCAGTATTTATCAGGTCCTGTTTAATGTGTTCGCCTGTCAAACGGCTTCTACTATTGGGAACTGTCAGATTTGCCACTGAAGCAACTCCTTTCGAGGACACCAAAAAAGATAAACTTAATATCTAAGAACGTGCGTAAAAAGCTGGCCACTAAACGACTTGACATGAGTAATATTTTCGAGATAAGAAATTTTTATATATGTACTTACATACACGCCAAAAAAAAACATGATTGAAACATGATCACGACAACCTTTGTTTTTTCTCTACGAAAAATTATTATACCGCAAACAAATTA
>NDXZ01033479.1:0-14377 GCA_003055125.1 Paykullia maculata
AATCCAGATGAACAAAACCGATCAAATCAATAAATATTAAAATATTGTACGTAATTTCGTCGTACATACAAATATTAATCTTGTTCTCTTTAATTTTGTTATGTACCTACATAAGAACATATACACTTATTTACATACATGCAATACACAAATATTGTAGTTTTATTGAATTTTAAAATGTATTCATGTGTACGAAATTATTTGTATGAAAATAAATTGTGGAAACTATTTTAACAGCTTACAATTGATTAAGTACTTAATCAAGCGATTTGATATATACATACATACACACATACATACTAATAGCTATGTTTTCTATATATGTATGTATTTGCTTTAACACATATAAACGTCGTTAACTTGCAAATACTTGCTTACTTTAAGATTTCCTTTAATAACATTCCTGAGCTTGAGTGAAATTTAATTTTATATTTGATGGAAAAAGGGACGTTGCTGTCAACTAGAAGGAAATAGGAAGAAACATTTTAAATAAATTAAAAAAAATTTGAATAATATTAAAATCTGCTGTTTTTATCTAAAAAAAAAAGAGACAATAATCTTAAGATATGCGTAAAACTTAAAAAAAATTCCAATAAATACAAAAGGAATTTATTGATTTCCTTTTATAAAGAGGGACATTTTTGAAAAATATATGTACATATATAATATTTTAAATTATGAAAAATAATCGTTTCCATAAATAATACAAAAAAATCGAAACAAGCTTAAAAATATCATTTAAAATTTTATTAAAATGTTGTTATATTTGGTCTAGTTAAATGCGCAGTGTTTTAGCCAATAATGTTTTATTCACAGCTCTTTGTGTGCAATTAGTTAAGGCATCAAAAGCCCGTATGAGTTAAACAATAGTTATCCCTTTAGTTTACCAATTGTTGACTAATGAATTTCGGCCTTAAATATTATTTTATACTTTAAAGATTTTTACGGTTAAAATATTTGTCCTTGACTTTATACTTCTGTTCATATTAGATAAAAAGTTTTAATCGGGTTTAATTCGCTAAATAGTGACTTAATCTGTTACACTCTTGATGTATGTCGGCTGCTCCTATTAGCTGCATGTGCGGTTCATAGAACCAACAATGTTGCCTTTGCAAAATAAGATAAACGTTTTTTGTAAACAATAACATAAGTCATATTATTTTATTATGAATCATAGAAAAATATTTTAAGTTTAGTTCTTGACAAATGACGACAATATTACATATTTATACGTAGTTAGGGAGGAATGATATTTTCTACAGCAAAAAGGCACTTAAGAAGAAATGAAAACAGCCGTAAGTGCATTACGTATGCAAACAAGCACATTTGAATGCTTAACAAAACATTCGAATTTTTAGGTAATTATTTCTAATTTAACTCGTTTAACGCTTTAAAAGAAATAATTTTATTTGGCACGACAGATGTGAAGTCCTCATTTTGAATAAAAAAAATAGTTTTTATGACTAGATATAAGCGTGTGATTGTCGTGAAATACACCTACTGCTGATATACAAATTATACATATGTATATAAGTATGTATGTTAATAAAAAAAACATAATATAAAACAAATGTCTTTTTAGTGAATTATGTTTTATGCAAATTTCATGTTTCGTTTCTGTTTCTGTTTTCGTTTTTCTTTTGTTTTCATATCATTTCTTAGATGTTGTGAATGTGCAACTAAATAAGAACATCTTATTTATGAGTTTCCATACACATGTTAACATATAGTTACTCATATAAGAATACAAAATGCAATTTTTGCTTGCTGAGACAGGACTACAATTGCTACTGAATACACAACTACTAACTACTATCAAAATAAACAGGCATTAACTTACATGTTCGTATATACATACATATTCATGCTTACATATATAACACATTTACATGCATATGCAAAAAACTATGTTTGCAGTAAAAAAAAAAAACACATACAACACACAATTAATCAAAAAGTTGTTGTCTAAGGAATATAAAATATAACAAGCGGAAGTAAGTTTGCATTTAAAACAACGCAAAAAACAAACGAAAAAAAAACAAGTAAAACAACTTTGGGAAGAAAAAAGCTAATTGCACTTGTAAGTAACTGTATTTGTTTAAATGCATCACATACATATATTTATAATTTTTGTTATTGTGGTAACAGAGTATATTACATAGTTTCTGCACGCAAAGAAAAAATATGGTTAAGGATCACAGAACATTTTCAAAAGGAATAGTCACTGAAATTATATTCATGATTGTCACAAACATATTATGGTTTTAGTCATATTTTAAGCAAATGCCAATATCATATATATGGCTGCAAAAATCATTATATGTTTGTCTTTAACTATAAACTTGATTACGGATAATTATAAATATGTTGCTCATAGATAATGGTTTTCATATATTCTGAGAGCAACATTATTGTGATTACCAACAACTACGTAAATGATTACATATCATCAACATATAAATGGTTGCAGTAATCATAGTTATGGATCAGTCACTTGCCCAAAATTAATTACAGCAAAAATATGTTTGTGGCAATCATATATACAATTGCTGTGATCACAGAATATTAAAGGAGTCTGTGATCATATTAATGTCACCATACTCAACCATATTTTTTCTCTGGGTGTGTTAAGGAAAACAATTATAAGAGCGGAGTTGCAGTTTTTAGTATTTTTGTAGTTACAATAACAAAACATAGAAAATATCAAATAGGAATATCATAGCCAGATAAAATAATACCCTACCACTCTCACGTACGAAAAAGTTGTTTCCATGAACTATAAGAGTTCGGGATCTTAGTTTAACTCAATTAAATATATGTTGATACGAGAATATTGTCTTGCTCCCGAAGATATTAGAACGCAGTGGCATGCCATTAATTGATAATCTTCAGTATTGAAATAAGCAGAAAATATGTAGGAAGCACAACTATATGTAAATGAGCAAACAATTGTTAATTTTATGACGAGAACCGAATTTACAAATATGATAGATCAGAGCTATGGATGATGCAATAAATAACAAAAATTGGGCTACAGAAGCAACAGAAGCCCAAAATTCCATTACATATTAGCTGTGCGAAAATAAGTACTTAAACGAAAATGCTCCAAAGTGAAAAATCGCAATTTGTAAGCAATAGGAACTTAACATTCTCTTACAAACCTGCTTATGGCGAAGCAGTAGTTTTTGCTGGGTATTGATTTGAAACTTAATTTTTATATTAGCAAAATAAAAATAAAATATTTTGCCCAACTGAGTTCTCTCCTTGCAAAAGGCATTTTCTTTATCAAAGATAAGCAAAAAAAAACCCCATTACGGGACCTAAGTCCACTACGTCTATGAGTTATATATGAATACATATGTGATGCAAACAGAACTACAAACTTAATATTCTGCCCAACTTTTAGGAAGTGTATGTAAAAATAACAAACATGGTTTTCCTCACTGCACAGTTATGCATTTCAGCAAACAGGACAGTTGTATGGTTGCATGTTTTATTTCCTGATAAAAACAAATGGAACAATGAGAAAATTTTCCAAGCAATATGAAAACAAAATACAGTTAAGCAAGTAGCTGAAGTATTTTAGCAGATATTTTACTTAAAGTTAAACAAACAAAGCAAATTTAAAATTTGCAGTACAATTTAAAACAATAAAAAAAACCAGATACCAAAAAAAAAGTTGACAAATATATGTCACTTTGGTAATTGATATAAAGGAATGTTGGCATTAGTTGTGACTTACAAAAATATATTACAATTAATGGTTTTTTTAAAAAGTGTTCTTCACATTCGGTTTTGACGGAATTTGCTGTTTTGCTTTTACTTCTATTTTTACGGTTTGGTTTGTTCTATTTTTACCACTTTTCTCTTTTTACTATAAACGACACCGTCGAAGGACATAACCAGCAATGGCTATAGTGAAGAATATCATAGTTTTTTTATGCTTTTGCGGTATCTTGATATACTCACATTAACAATCAATCAGATTGAAAATAATGTGATGATTGGTTTTAGATAACAATCAATAATATATGGAATGACATATAAGTGTTTTATGGCTTCCAGCTAAACCAAGAAATTTAAATTAAAAGAAAGATAAGGATAAGGATGAAAATAGCTTTAAAAAAGGATAACTAAAGGTGAAAAAATAAAGTATTGACTCACTTCGCATAATAGTTAATGGGTATAAAATAAATGAATATTCAGCTGCCTATTTTTCAGTTTTCTTTTTTGAAGCTTTTAAGAGATTTTCTTTTTGCCATTTAATGGTTTCTATTGTATATGTATATTAATCTTATTTGACATTTCTTTTGACATGCCATTTTTCAAGTCCTTAAATGTATGATGATGTGTTTTTTTTCATTTTTTGGTCAACAGAAAAAGCTAATTAAAAATAATTTAGTTAATTGTTAATAAAACCCTAATACATCAAACTAATTCAGTACAAATGTTAATCCAACACATATATAATTAGTTAATTTGAGCATCATTATATTAAAATACATTGTTATAGAGTTAATTAAAGGAATAACAGAAAGAAATTAGGAGAAGAAAAAATATAATGATTTTACAAGAGCAAAATGTTGAAATATAGTTGTAGTCAAAAAGATTTCTATATTTTTTTGTTGCTACGCTAACGCCAAAAACGTGAAAAGGACATAATTGAAATTCAATTAAAATATATTTTTTGTACTCTAAGCAACACATTCTTCTGCGCGCTTGACATGTAAACATTTGACATTATTTTGATTTTACATGTAAGCTTAGTAGTAACTTAATTTTGGATCATTTAATTTATTGAGTTTTTTTTTAATTTAAAAGTGTTTTCTAATAAAAATGATAACAAACAAAAAATAACAAGATAATGCAAAATTCATTAAAAAAATGAAGAAATGACAAGAGCCTTCAAAGGACTCAAAAATATTTTTAAACGCTAAGAACTTAAAAAAATTTTTAAATTAATTTAAGTATTTATATATTATTTTTGTTATATTTAGTAAAAAAAAATATAACTTAAGAAACATTATATATATGAGTTTCAGATTTGATTTTCGTGTTCTCCACATAAAGGTGTCTTACTTTTGAACATATTATTTTTGACTTTCGTCGACTTTTCGATAGAAGAAAACTAAACCAGTATTAGATTGAGGATCATAGGGAGGTACATTTGAATTGGGCGCAATTTGGAGTCTAAACCTAAAGCAAAGCTTGCAACCACAAAAGACGAAGTCGACAGTCTTACATTGCTCTCCCCCCGGGTGCAATTACAAAAGCATCATGATGATTACGTCCCATCACGGTGCTTTTGCTCTCGGAAAAAAGAGGCTCGACTTAGCCTCGGGTGGCTGGACCCAAATTGATGATTCACCAAAATCTTTCTGGTAACACGGGAACCAGTAAGCCCCTGGGACTGAGTCCTGGACTGGCTATTGGATGAGGTCACTTCGGTATCCATGTGGTGGTTGGTTACCTGAATTTTTAATTAGCAGGAAGAGGTGTCAATTTGTGCTAATATTCGTCTTTGGACTTATTTTGGATGGTTGAACACACACTTCTATGAGTGTTACTAAGTAACACACGCTGTGCAATAGAAGATCGGAAACCTGGCTGATGCTTTTGCTAGTGACATACTTCGGTTAGCAGGATCTTCTCAGGCACTGTTGAATAGTAAGCAGGTCTGACAGTAAGGGTAACTATATAGCCCGATCTCTTAAACAAGGTGCCTACTCTATTATTCAGAATCGTAATGGGTAGAAAGTTGCTACCTATGTGTTCCTTGCAAGTCACACAGGGGCGATAGTTAAAGCATATAAATTTAACTCGTGGTTTAACCACTGTCTGATTATGTCACTCAATGATGGTACAAATACAAGTCTAAAGGCCGGAGCAAGCGCTTAACGCAGTGATAGTCTGATACTTGTGCATACCAGTCAGTGTAAATAATATCAATGGGTGACGAAGGAGGTCAAATATGAACCCATAACTTCAGTGCCTTGCTTCGGTATTCCTCCTACATATAATAATAATAATTATTTGTAATATTATTTACTGTATTTGGCGGCCAGTAGTCGTCAGCTGAAATTTCTTCTTCTTGGGGTTTTTCTTGAGTAGTCTTGGTGTTGTCTCTCTTATTTTACATCACTTTGAAAATCATCTGCCAAAACTTCATTTTATAATTCGCTTACAGTTCCAAATGAATTTTAGTCATCTTTAACGCTCTGCAACATATCAGTAATTTCTGCGTATCCTAAGCTTTGTTTTAAACCTATTTCATATTCAAATTTTAATATAAAAATTTAATGAAAAGTTGTTTAACAATTAACTTCAAAATCTTTTTTAAAGATAACTATACGTTTACGAGACGTATGATTTGCAATTTATGAAAAATTGCTGCCGATAACGATTGGAAAAACTTAGCATAAGAACTTTCTCACAACAAACGACTCAAATAAAAGTAAAGTAAAAAATATATATTCGTCTGGCAGACGCAACTTATCTTTCTAGGGTTGAAACTTTTCTTTTTTGTAAAGAAACTCTTTTGTAAATAGCAAAATAATGAAAATTTTATTATTAAAAGATAATTAATTTATAGCATTTATTTGAATTTTTATTGAACGATTACTACTACAAAGTTGTTTTTATTAATCCTGCAGGAAATATCAATAGTGAAACTGTACTGACTTACTATTGACACAGTCACCAGTACTAGTGACTTATTATACCCCAGCCAATGCTATTTACTATAGACATTTAACATGTGCATGTCACAAAATCCACTACTGACATTGGTACTATTGACTAGGTAGTGCTTTTAGAATCATATGTAGACATTGGAACCAGTGATTTACTAGTAGATTTTAGTAATTAAATTCTACACTTTTGGTACTTTTTACTTGCAAAATAAAAGGTATTGACCCTCTGTTGACAATATCATAAAAAGTTACCACAATAGTCGACAAACGTGGTGACTTGGAGACCAAGAAGTCACCTCAATAGTCGACAAAAGTGGTGACTGGGAGACACTTGACCCCAGGCTTCCTGCAGGGAATGTATAAAACAAAAATAATACATTTAATATATGTATGTATGTATGTTTGTATGAACGTATATTTATTTTTCCTTTTAATTCATCAATTCAAAGTTTTGCTCTCTTTATTTTATAATTAAAAAAAAATTATTTGTACTTCTTTTCTTCGCAAAATAAAGTCTATAGCAAAGCAAACAAAATTGAAACCAATTTCTTTCAATTTATCTTTTTAATCCAGACAAACTGAAACAAAATAAGTTGAAAAGAAATTCAAGAAATTAAATGAAAAAATATACAGACATATATATATAAAATAACATACAGATCAAAACAAAAGTAACAAAAAGCTCCAATACAAATATAATAAAAAGAGCAAAAGAAAAACTTGAAACTTCTATTATATATTTTTATTTTGTCATGGCAACTAGTCAGCAAATTTTAATTAAAAGATTGACTGATTTAATTGAACGTTAGATAATTCTTGAGCGACAGCGGCAACAGTAAAATGAAATCTTGAAAGAAAGAAAAGTGATGTGATGGAAAAGAAAACTTGTAAATAAAAACACAGAAAATCATTAAGAAAATAAATCGTAAATAGCGGGTTTGGAGATTGTAACAGAAGCGCTTAATCGGGTGTTAGTATATAATTAAAACAATGATGCCCGAATTCACTGTCATTAGTTAACTAAGAGCGAAGGTTTAGCCAATGATATTTTATTCCCCATTAGTTAACACACCAAAAGCTGATATTAGTTAAACAATAGTTATCATTTTAGATTACAAATAATTAACTAATGGCAGCAAATTTGGGCATAAGAGACACAAAAGGTTTTTTTTGTCAATAAATTGATAATTGACCAACAAAACAGCGATTTATAAGATTTTCAGAGTTGGGCAAAATAATATTGTTTGAAAATTTTGATATTTAATTTAAGAGGGTAAAAGAGTGTACAGATTTACAGTGTAATTAAGGACACACGAATGCATTTTATACAACCCTTTGAATTTTGAAGAATGTTAGTTAAAATCAATGATGTGCAAATATTTGTATGTATCTTTGCTTAAGCTGTAAGGAACAACGTGTTAATATAAACCTGCACCAGAGGATTTTTCAATAAGAGTAGATTGATGTCCATTCCAATCCATTCAGAAAACAAATGGCGCTGTTTATGGTCATTAACTTTAAGCTCCTGGGACAATTGGATTTGATTGTGTCGAGTCTTTCTACACACTTTAACGGACAGCGATTACGTTAAAGGCCTATCTGTCGTTTCTTTGACGTACGGGTATGGGCAGAATTTTTACCGAACTAGTCGTCTTGGGTATTGCCACCAAACTGATGGGTCTTTACACTAACAAGTACTTATTTAAATAACAAAGATTTAAGACTGTTTCTATTTTGCATAGGTTCAGCCGTTACGGTTAAGTGACATTATTTCACTATAACTGCTCTAACTGCTTTACACATAACAAAAATGATCAGCTGTTCCGTTCTGTTAAGGAAATGGTATATAACATTCGGCTAACCCAGCCTTTATTATTTGGACGTGCTGTGGTCATTTCAAATCAGTGCACAAATGCCGTCAAAACAACATGGCCGTCACAGACCGCAAACGTTTACTCGCACTGATTGTATAACCCTTTAAAAATAGCTATAACAAGAACAGAAATGTGGGAATTGATCAATAATTGTTTTTAGCTTCCACATATTGCCCACTCAAAAAATCTGTTTCAAACTATTTATTTATGACTAAGCTCGCAAAATATCTTTGAAATAAAATTATTAAACAATTTTACAAAAAAACTTACTGATATCCCGCAAAAACTTGATTTGATTTGTAATAGTTAAAATGATAAAAATACAGTAGTTGCACTACTTACCTTTTAGCTTGTCAACCCATCACTTTAATACGGCGATGTCATTGGAGCAAGTACTTACCTCGCCCGCTTACAAATAGGAACTCGTTTACAAATAGGGATTATGTGAAGTTATTTCTTTACTGTCATTAAGTAACTACTTACTATCAACAAATAAAGCAGCCCTTTGGATCATAAATCAGGAATAACATATATAAGTCAATACTTTTAAAATATTATATAACTATTTACTTTTAATGAGTAAAATATTCAAGTGATTGTATGGGCTTACAAAACTGATTATTAATAATGTATAATGTTCTGCTTCCTAAGAACGAAACTGAGCTTTGTTACCTCTGTACGTTACGTTTTACAGAAACGCTTAAAAAAACCTTTAGAGTCAGTTTCAAAACCGTCATGCAATTCAAAAACATCCGTCAAAAATATATTTACTTATACTTAAAGTATGTTGACCCAAATAGGAATCATAATAACTAATTTAAGTAACTCCTTACAATTTTTTCAGCCAAAGTGTATGCAGCTTTTGTTATTTTAATTTTAGATGTCTCATGAATAGGTTATTACATTTTACAATATCAACTTGTAATTAGAAAACTACTTCTTAGTAATGCAGATAGTATTTAATACTCATTGAAAAGTATATTGTTGAGTAAGAGCAAGCCATTACCCAGTATTTGCTGGGATAAATCACTTTTTTTATTTAATTTTTAACAACAACAACTCATACACGACTACATATGCTAGTTTCAGATTTTTTTAAATATTTTAACTAAGGACCGAATAAATATACATACTTTATTTTATAGAACACACAGGCATTATCGATATTAATTTCGATTTAACTATTTTTAAAAGATATACCATTTTTTTTTAAAACAAATTTTGAAAAAATACTACGCAAAATTTGATTTTTTTAAAATATTTTCATTGTATTTCTCCTGCAATTAATGTTTTAACAATTCTATTTAAACTCTTATTTATATATATATTTATATCAAAGGCTTAAGTTTAAACAAGCTTGAAAACAATACATTAATTCAACATTTTAAATCACTATAATAAATAGTGTTAACAACACAGCTCTTTCCTTCCTTCCTGTTCGATAATAAAAATGCTAAATAAAATTCACATCTTCATGAATACGTAGTGATTGTATAGAAATGTATTGTTAAAAATCATTAAACAAAACGACAACACGACCTCGACTACTTTGTCAAATATTGGAGGATAAAAAAAAAACGTAAGCCCAAAAACAAAAAGAACATAAAGTGCTACTACTAAATCGATAACCACCATTGTTTTACTTACTCGTTTAAACATGCATACATGCAAACATAGTTTCAGCACATATTAGATAGGAGAAATAGCAGGAACTCTCACCTCTCATCTATACGAATGTTTTATGTTAACAATTGCATATAAGTGGAAAAACTTTTTTCTAGAGAAGCGCAAACACATTCATATTTGTTCATACTAAATACGACAGCGGTATCAGGGTAACAAAGTCGTTACCTATTAAGAACGGCTAAGGAAGCCCCTTTAAATAGGTTTGGGTCGTAAAGTATTTTATCTGAAAATATCCATGAATGTAAAGCATAGCTTTGGTATCTACGTAGAGAGGGATCGTGATGAGTTTATTGCTGACATTCTATTAAAAATAACTTTACAAAATGGCTTAATTGATTGGCTTTAATATATAATTAATATAATTTGTTTCCATATTATGAACCAGAAAGTTGGAATTTTTAATTTTTTTATTCATATGATACTAATGAATGTTATTAATTCCAATAACACTGGCGCATTTAGAAAACAGTTTTTATACAATCGTGTTTAAACCTGTTTTTAGGCAGATTCCAGAAGCGACTGTCTTTGGCATAACCTTATCGGGAGGTTTGATTCTCATGCAACAATGCGTTTAAAGTCGGTTTTCAAGTTTTATGTATGTAAGACATAAGTATGTATCTCCCCCAAATGACATAACTATCAGACTATTTCAATTTTCTAAACCTTTATTTGTGTTTTGATTTCTTCGCTAAAAATTAGCTTAAACTATTTTACATGATTGTGTTTTACAATCGTATTTACATTTAATCAATTTAACATACAAATAACGATGAAAATAAGGCTCAATATTGAATATTCTATGACACAATTCACTGTAGGGTCTTAAAACCAAAACGTAGGCAAACCTTAAAAAAAAAAACGTTAAATAAAGCCCAGTACACAAACATACTCTTAAAAAATTACAAACACACGCACATACGTACTAAACCACATACAAACATGCACACGCTCGCACATAAGCAAAATCAAATAAATTCGAAAGCAACAAAAAAAAGTAACGTACGTGTATAAATAAAACATTAAAAGTGGAACAGTAAATTTTAACAAAAATGTCATCAAGGCAATTTGACAAATGTATTTACACATGAACCTACAAATTTCAATAAGGACATATTCATATATATACACACTCACTCACGTACGCATATATACATAAAATTACAATCATTGGGGAACATCGTAGTCTATACACTCGTACTATAAATATTTTTTTTTATACAAAGTATTTACATGTGTCCAGTGGGAGCTCCGGTCTGCTGACGATAACGATGGTGCATATGAATTAATTCAATTGTTAAGCAAATGTATGTAAATGTATTTATGCTTTATGTCTTTGCAAAAGTATTTTTTGTGTGTGCCAAACGGAATTGTAAGGGTTTTTGTTTGAATCGTTGCAGGTATGTTTGTATGTGGTACACAATTACTTATCACAAATACTAACATTTCTCAAATTGAAAAGTTACAAATTTATAAAAGTTTTAGTATAGGTATATTATATTATACATGAAGTTACCGAAATTGAAAATGCCAACTCGTTTAGTTGGGCCGCAGAAAATAAACAAACTAAAAGCACTTCATTGAAAATTGTTTTAAAAAGGAAACCTTGTAATAGACTGAAATATAAAACAAACAATATATAGAGGAAAATGTAACTGCTGATTTAAAATTTGAAAGTTTTACTATTGAAAATAAGTTACAAAAAAATGCACCGTATTTCCGCCTTTTTATTCTTTATATGATTCAAAAGAGGAAGAATTTTTAATAAAGGTCAAACTTTTGCTTAAAGTAAAACAAAAGGAAAAGTAATAATAAAATTATTTTAAATGCAGTTACTTAAGGCAATTGAAAGGAATGAGGCAATATAGAAAATGTACCCTAAAAGGGTTAATATTAGTAATAGTGACAGTGCAAGTGAGCTTCCCCATATATCTATCGTACTAGGTATAAAATATGTGCTGATAGTAAGAAAACCCCAAACAAAAATCAAGAATAGTTAATTACATTTTTAAATTACATATATCATTGATCCTTCTGACTTTCTAAGCCGTTTAAACTATTACCGTTTGTATATCCAGCTAACTACATGCAAAGAAAAAACATGGTTGTGGTGATCATAATCGAAGGGCATCATACTATGATTGGATTATATGAGTGTAGCTTAACTATGTAATGATCAGTTTTAATCATAACAAGTTTAATTCAAATGCTTCTCTATAACCATATTATGACCATATATTATCATAACTGTTATTTTTCATGATCAGAATATGACTCCACCAAATCAAAATATGACTTCGCCTAATAATAATATGATCCCACATAAATATAAATTTATTTCGTATAACCATATTTGTAACGAAGCGTTTTAAAAACAGTGTTAAGTATACAAAAGTGTAAGTTGCAATACGAAAATGCTATTCAATAGAATAAATGCTAATTGCAAGAAACATTTTTTATCTTAAAGGGCCAACATTAAAACTATATCGAAGAAATTAAATATATTAAAGTATGAAATCTATTAATGAAAACTCGGTGTGAGGCTTAGGCTATCATACCAAACCAAGTGTATAAAGTTCATACAAGTCAGTATAAACATTATAATTAATTGTGTTTGAGTTGGGTGTCTGTTATGGCTGAGCCACGCACCATGACACAAACACATTTACATGAGTTGTATCCATAATTTGTGGTTAAAGCCCAAAATTACATCGCAATAAAGAAACAAATTTAACAAAATAAATATAAACACATAAATATAACAAAATAATGTTGTTATAACATAAATTCTGTTAGTGATTTATATTGTAATATAATAAACCTGTTACACAAAACATATTTTACTTGCACTCAAAGAGGGAAAACAAGAAAAAAAAGAGGCAATAAAGCAGCAACATCAAAAAATAACGTTTTGCAAAACTGTTATATTGTAAAGAAGAAAAAAAGTAGTAACAGTAAAAATAGTATATTTGGCAGTTACGAATTATGTATCCCCACTACCAGAAAATTATAATTTGTAAATTTTTTGTTAAAGGAAAGGCCTTATAGAGGAAGTTAATGTTAAAAAAGTCATGCCAAAGTTATTTCCATCTCAGTTTTTTTTAACAGAGAGTCCTAAAAGCATTTCAAATTTCAAATATAATTTTATAGTACTTTATATATATATGTATGTAAGGTGGGCGTGAAGGTCACACTCCTCTTTTCACAAAAAAAAAAAATAAATACATCGCTGTTTTCCAATGCAATGCCTTGTGAATTTATGTCGATGGTTGGTGATGCATCAGTTATTAAAATCGATATTTTCGATGCATCGTATTGATTTTTCAAAAACTAAACGCCAAATTTATTACAATTATTTCAAAAATTGTGTTACTATGATGTTGCTAAGTATAGGAAATTGCAGAAGAAGTTTTGCATGTAAGTCGGTTAACGATAAAAAAACTAAAATATTAATACCAATGCAGAAGCAGGTGTCAAATTCTTGCATTCGATAGCGATCGAAATTGAAACAATTCTCATTAGAAAAAATATTATAAAAACTTGAAACTGCAGGTCTGGTTTTCAATATATTGAATTAAATACATCGATGCATAGAATTATACCGTCGAGCATTCCAAGGCTGCATAGGCAATAGCGTTATACGCAAAATACATGCATCTCTTTCAGTTTTTTAAGATTTGGAGCTTAAAATATATTTTTTTATCCAAATATATAATAATAAAGTTTTGTTATCCCCTGTCTTGTGCTAAGGTGCTTTCGCTTTTATTTTTATGACAAACCGACATGGTCTCTTCTTGCTGGTTTCGCCTATTTTCCAAACTAAAACATTTTGATGTGCAATAAATATTTCATTTTAATTTTATAAACGGATAGCAAACGAAGTAGTAAAATAAATATACCCATTGTTTATTTTTATGGTGCTGGGTTATATAAATATAAACCAACAATATACAATTTATAAAATATACAACCAACTTGATGAAGTATGTTTTTGTTTCACAAATTTATTACATTAAAATAACTAACAATTAACACCAAACACATCAAATACATAAAAACACAAACAAACATTATAATTAAACTAAAAAAATAAAACATATTTCGTTCATAAAAACAGACATCAGAGTC
>NDXZ01033493.1:0-16754 GCA_003055125.1 Paykullia maculata
TTAAATTTTTTATCATGGCAAAAATTTGTTTTTAAAAACTATGGCGGCTACATTGTGTGTATCATGTATTATGAACCGAACTCATTTTAACTAAAAAAGAATTACAGTCGCTTTTTTTGGAAAATATATACGACTTGCCAATTAATAATGCCTAAAAGTATGCTGCACATATTTCGTCAGAAAGATGACGGTCGTTCGGCGACCACAAATGACGTCACTACGACGTTGCAAATTGACTAAAAGCAACGAGTCATTGTACGACATCGCTACGTGGTCGTAGCGTGGTCGGTAAATTTATTAAAAATCTAGCGACCAGAAATGTATCAGAAGTGAATTTAATCTGACCGAAATGACTGAAATTAGAAAGGTTACTTACCAAATCCGACCATTGAAGTCGTGAAATGGTCGGACTGTGCTGCTTGGGAAAATAAATGGTTAAAGAAAAATAAGCAAGAAAAATCACAATGTTTGCTAAAAATTATTCGTATACATATGCACATGCATCTATTTATGTACATATGCATATATAAAGCACTTGTTAGTAATATGGTTTGGTATTAAAAAAAAACCAAAACCCACACTTACAATGATGACGTCTGAACATTGAATATTTTCCAAAAATGTTTGTAATTTTTAAGTTTTGTCTGCCTATAAAGTTGTTTAGGTGCTTTTTTTTAAAGCAACAGAAGAATTTTGTTGAATTTTGTAGTGAGGGCGTTTAGTACGTCCGTTAAAATGAAGGATGTTTTTTACCACAGGAATTCAAAACTAAGAAATATACGATTTTATTTTTTAATTCAATAGTAAAATATATAAAAATCATAAGTCACGCATAAGTCAGTGACCCTGTATCATAATATATATATATTCTATGGAAAGAAAAACAATAAACAAATTTATTAACGGCTAAAAATGCCGGCCGGGCATAGCTAGTATAAAATAAATTTAAAACATTTTATACAATACACCAACACAATAGAGTAAGACTGTGTATTGAAAGTAGATTGAAAAAAAACTTGCTAAAATTGCATTCTTTTGTGGTTTTTTTCTTTAGAATTCGACTCACATACTCGCCAGTGTGGCGACTTTAAAGAGACTTTACATTTCGTACTTTAACTTTTGAGTATTGTGTGGCTCAATAAAAAGTAAATAAAAACATCTATGTATACGAGTACTATACCAATGGTATGTACCTCTCTACTTTTTAGTATTTTACACCAACATTCTGACAATCTCTAAAAGTTTGATGTTTTGTGTTTCTTTCTGTACGCTTTCTAATGTGTATGTTTTAATCCATTGCATGCATGTGGTCAATATATAAAAGAAATACAACTGAAATTGCTGTCTTTATTCGTTTTTTTAAGTTTTTTTTTTTTGTTTCGCTACAATTTAATTTGCTTGTTCTATTGAACGCACAATTTCGGTAGCATGTTGTTATAAATATATTGCATACTTTAAGGTGTGCTATAAACATTTTTTACACCATGATCTGTTTCATGTTTTTTTTTGTAGCTTAACAATTTCGTAAGAGGTGAAGAGGTCACTTAAAACTTTTAATGTATTCCAACGTCCTCTTTGTTCAAATTGTTGAAATTGCACACGTTTTATAGTGGCATTTATTTCAAAATTAAATTTTGATTTAATTGCTTTACTCATAGGTATACACTTAAATTTGTTTCATAGTATAACGCCCTTATAAGCAAAAACAGTTGTGATTTTAAAATCGTGGTATTTTATTGTTTAGAAAATGTTGAAAAGAAAATATTAATAAAGTATATTTACTACAAAATGTTCTCTTCTTTTAAAATTTTGTATTCATTTACATGCAAGCCAAACATTTATTTTATTAATTAAAGTATATTTGCAGGCGCTTTTCATACTATATATACAACATAATTATCATAAGGATTACAGTGTTTGAATAAAATACTTTTTTAAATCTTCTTACGAAATCTATAACCATAAATCTGTGTAAAGTACTTGCATATTTTAACAAAATATTTATACGTACAATTTAACGTAAACTTTCTCATTAAACTATATGCCTTTGGCATTTAATATCTTGGCAACATAATCCCTCACACATACATACGTCCACATCTAGATGCAGTCATAAACAAAGTCAATAATGTTTAAACAATTTGTAATTGTAAGACAAACATATGGCAAACCAATTAAAGCCTTTAGCAATGCAATGAAGTAGTAGTTGTAAAAGTAACTACTTTTTAGTTCTCTAGTTCAAGTCAGGTTTCTACGAACATAGCAAATTTAGAGCAATCAAAATGTGTCCATACGTATGTATATTAAAATATAATTCTCATCTATATTTAAATACGAAAATAGTATTTTTGATGTCTATATTGTGCACGAAATTTCTCAAATCCATCAACTTCTTAAAACTATAGATTTTCTATGAATTTTCTGGTCATTTAATTACTATCCTTATCGGATTATGGACTTTGGTTTGGGTTTTTACAATTATTTATCACAATCGTTGGCATCAATGTAGTAAAACATGTGTGTGTGTGCCATAAAGACACGTTTTTAATATGTATTTAAAATTAGAATTCAATTGTACAAATATTTTGAAAGATTTTTTTGCGAATACTACTAGTATGGGAATATGGCAGTTGTTTGGTTAACCACAACATTTCTGATTGTAAAATTGATATTTGAGTTATAAATACTGAATATTTTAATTAAAAAGGATTTACTTTTGGGGTTTTAATAAGAATTTTAAATGAAGCTTTAAAAAATCTTGGAAAGAGAAAAGGTAATTGTTTAATTAAGGCAATAACATTTTATTTTAAATTTTAAACAGGTTGCCCCAAGAATAAAATGTATGTAAAATTTTATTAACAAAAAATGTAGGAATTTTTTGTTAATAGGAAAATAAACAGTAAAAAATATATTCTAAAATATTATTTAAATCATATTGATTTAAAAAATTTCAATTGTGCAAAAAAAAGTTTTTCCTTAATATATAGACAAAACTATTTTCATTTTGCAAGCGGTATATTTTGTTAAAATTATTTTATTTTAAGACAATTAATTTTAGTTTTATTCTGGCTCAAGTTAGTTTTTTTTATTTTAATTTTTCAAAGAAATTTAATTTTTTATTTGTGATAATAAATGAATAATAATTTGGATTTGAGTTAAATAGATAATATTTACATCCAACAGTAACCACCGATCAAAGAGTGCTGATGATGAAAACTGTAGCTGGTTTCAAAAATGCATTCCACTCGGCTAGTGTCGGCAAAATTTACTTTTCAAATTATTATTCATTCATTATCACAAATAAAAAATTAAATTTCTTTGAAAATTTAAAATAAAAAAAATGAACTTGAGCCAGAATATAACTAAAATTAATTGTCTTAAAACAAATAAGTTCGTAATAAAAAAAACCTTTAATTAAAAAAATTCTAATTATTTTATTTTGATATTTAAGCTATAGAGTGTAAAGAGAGACAGAGTTTTTTTTAACCTTTAAGTACGCAGGTGAAATTTCTGGACATAGTCACTGACCTGGTGGTAAATTTTACCCCTTTTTATTTTACTAAGAAAATCCAATTATTCAATATTTAAATCTTTACCAACCTGATTACCATCCCTGATAAAAAAAATAATAGTTTTTTTGTTTCCAATGTCCCCTTTCTTATTTTAAAAAAACAAACAGACACATATCGGAAAAATGGTTGATCTCGTACAAGAAATTAGTATTCATAAAAATGTATACATTTCAGCTGCTGAAAAGATTTGGGAAATTTATGAATTTACTAAAATTTAGTTAAAAACTTTTCTTTCAAACTTTTTTTCCAATGTCATTGCTTAGTCATCCCTGATACATTTTTAATATTCCACTAAGTATCAGTAGCAACTTAAAATGTTTAAAAGTTTATTTCTTTTATACAATACACTAAATCTACTACTTAGACCAAGAACTTTAAATAAGTTTTAGTTTTTTTTTTTAAAGAAGACTCTCTATACTAAACAATATTAAGCATCGATTACGTAAAAAAAAACAATGTAAAACAAAGCAAACCGTAAATACATAAAAAACCTCTTCAGACTTTTAGTTAATAAAAAATTGGTGCCTTATAGATGCATTCTCGAATATATTAATAAAGAAAAAGGTTTTTTTTCATCTAATTTTTATTCTGTTTTAAGTCTTTTATAGTTTTAGAACAAAAAAAACTTTATTGCTTTTTACACTTGCTAGGCTTTAGTTTTACTAAAATTGTTGCTTACAAGTTCTACTCTTTCTCTTTTTGCTTCGCTCTTATAACAAAACTTTTACATTTTAAACAACATAAGAACATTAATTTCTACTTTTTTTTTGAAGCGGGCGATAAGTTGGTTTAATGTTAAATAAAAAATAAAAAAAAAATTAAAATGGCTGCTTGTGCTAAATACAAAATGAGAGTTTGAATTTATGATGTCAAAGTTTTTCTCAGTAGTTACATATTTTGTTGTTATTATTTATGCTTTCACTTCTTCATTTTAAACTGAAATATAAGTAGTTTTCAATAAAAATGTCAGGAAATCCACCAGAACTTAAGTAAGAATCATACAAACATTATTTCCTTGTTTTCCATTTTTCCCTTTAACAACGCTAAAGGAAATCGCAACATAACAAGGGCATCAATGTCTAGCACTTAGTAAGTTTTTATCATCAACTACTACTAAAGGGCTTTTAACGCCTGCTTAAAAAAAACTATTGACTGCCTGCTTTTATCCCTTGGCTATCTTTGAGCATTAAAGTTTGTATTGGTTTGATGTGAAAAATACACGACAAATACAATTTCCTTTAAACATGGCTGGCCATTATTATTTTAACACAAAAGGCAAAACAAAAAAGAAAATGTAAAAATGTGGTTAACAATTTATGAATGTTTTAAGTTAAATGGTCAAATTCGTGGCAAGGAAGTGCAACAAATTTAAGAAGAAAAAAAATTAATAAGTACTAAAGCCTGGTGAATAAAAGACGATGTGCAAATCTCTAAAAGTAGGAGTTAAATGCGAATCTTGTGCTTAAAAGTAAGTTGAAAAATAGAAGAATGAAACAACATAAAAGCACTTCAATACTAATACTTAAATTCAGGATTTGTTTTGAAGGGATTTAAAGTTTTTTTTTCATAAAAGAGTTGTAAAAACAGATGATGTTGAAACAAAAAAAAAAACTAAATTTAAAACAAAATGAACGCAAATCCGATAATATAGAAAAATATTATGATATCTTTCTCTTCATGCTTACTCACATAATAATAAAGAAAATCCTTAAGGATTAATAATAAAAACTTGAAGAGTAATTATTATTACTATTTTTTATCGTTGTTTTCTGTTAGAATGGCAGTTAAGCAGTGAAAGATTATTTAAAGTTAAACAAAAACACATTTTTTCTCTTTAAATTTTCACCGAAAAAAGTTTCAGATATTTGGTTTAAACTTAAGTTAGATATATTTCTTTAGCATGAAAATTAATTAAAGGGATATTTTTTGAACAGGATTACGACAGATATTTAGAAGGAAAGCCATTAGTGCTTTTTGGGAAATGGTAAACAAAAAATGGGGTTTAGGTACAAATTGGTGATATATAACAATTACTCTAACAATGTTAATAAATAACATCCCAGCAAAAAAAAAATCTTAATTTGGAAGCAGTAAATGTGACTAGTGTTTCCGTACTGCTTCTTTTATTGCCTTTTGAAACTATTAGCTTACAAAAGTGATGCGAAAAAGGAATATATTCAGCAGTTTCTTCAAAAAGATCATTAAGAGGCTATAATGCAGAGCCTCTACGCAAGGAATCTCATACAAAAATCATGTAATCTTTCATAGAACTGGAAGCGATGCACAACTGTACTCTGCCTTACAAAGCTGCTTCCAAGGAAGCATCAGTTTTTGCTGGGATACCGCTTCATGTATTTATCAGATAACCCGAACTCTTTAAAAAAGAGTCTGTTTTATTTTTCAATGTATAATGAAAAAAAAATGTGCCACCTGTATGATCCTTGCGAAACGCACAGGGGCGATAACTATTTCAGCTAGTGATATGAAAAACTTTAGGATATATACTTTTTATATTGTAATGAAATTATATTTTTAAACGTCCTGACGTTGAACGCTATCACTGAGCATTCAGATCGATATAGGCAGGGAAGGATATAGCAAGGCCGTCCAAAATTCTTACGAATTGATTGAAAAAATATATGATTTTTGCGGTCTACAATAAATATCTGATTGTAGTATTAACGGAATGATAATATAAATAATTCTGTAATTTTGTTGTTGTAAATATTAAACATAGTTGAACAATAATTAAAAAAAAATTTTAATTTTTTTATGAAATGTCTTCAAAACGCTTTATAAATGTATATTCATGCATATAATTTTTTTTTTAATTTCTTCCCTCCTTCTTATCTTTTTTCTACTCAACTTATTACTTTATTGTGGTTTTGTTCACCCTTATGTAAAAATATATTTTCCTTTGTGACACAATCTAAATATATTTTTTCTTACACTCTAATAACTTCAAAAAATTCCTTTGTTTTTGCACCCCTCTCCGTTCATTTCTTTCGTGTCATTTATTATTTGATTCAGTTTTATTGCTTTTAAATGAAGAAGAAGAAGACGAAGAAGGAAGACGATACGAACTTATTTAGGTCAAATCAATAATCGATTCTATAGCTGTTAAACAGAAAGGGAATATTAAATTAAATTTTCTATGAAACAAAGACTGTATTGTCTAGTTGTTAGTAAATTACGAGCATTTAGTTATATTCTTTAATTATACTTGGAGCTAATTAGTTTAAATGTACAAATACTTAGCCAGTTGCACGCATTAATACTTATATACATACATACATACATACACGCTATAACTATATAGTGTTGTTAAAGAGGGCCAGCTATAAAAAGGTCTTAGGGTAATCTTAAGTACCTTTTTTGGCTAATGAAGTGTTATATTGATAGAAATCACGAAAATAAGAACTAATTAAGTAGTTGTTTTATAGATAGAATAAAAGCAAGCAGCTTATATAAACGTATAGCAACATTTTAAAGATACAAGTTTTTACACACCAAAAAAGCAATGGTTTTATGAAATCTGGTTGCAAAAGATATTGTCACTTTTGAAGAAAAATAATTTTCGGTAGTATTAAATCACATAGTGTGTTATTTATTAGTATTAAAGAAAATTAAAACGCGTTTTAATTTTATTTTTAGCCTTTCCTCAATTTTAGATTTTTTTATTCCAAAAACTTTTTCCTAAACTAGCTTCTATCGCATCTCTTAAAACTTTCAACTTACCTTTATAATAAAATCATCATCATTAAAAAAAAAATCATATTTTTAACCCTAAACACGAAAAATGTTTATTTTTGGGATAAGTCGCCTAAACTGAGAACACTGGTTATGAAATGGTACTTCATGTCTTTCTATTATATTGATTATATTAAAGATATTTTATGTTTATATGTCCTGCCTATCGTGTTTTATGTTCAAATATATAAATACATATATATTACAATATATATTAATATAATTGAAAGTGTCACAAGAAACACGCACCGCAAACTAGTAAACAAACTTTGATGACTGGAAAATTGTGTTTTCTCCCTTTTTATGATTCTCTTTCCCCAATCCAATATATCGATTACTTTTTGGGTATTTGACTGCATCGATGATTATCTCTAATTGTTGAAGGTAAGAAAAAAAAACTTTTAATTAAAAGTTCTTGTAAAGCCATTATCATTTGCCTGAGTACGGGGGGTAAATGCTTGTAAGTTGTGGTTTTTGTAAAAAAAATTTCAGGAAAATTATACAATTCTAATTAATTAAAGCAGGAGTGCCATCAAACCATTACTAAATATAAATTTTCTTTTTATTCGAAAGGGAGAATTTGTTCTTAGATTTTCTCGAGACCAAAAAGGTGGTGGATATTTGTACAAGTATATATGCAAGTGATAAATATATATGTGTTTTACATCCTTTCAATTGTCTTAATAAATTCCCCAAACATCTTTTACAAAATTTTCCATTTAAATGCCTTTAACTTAACTTTGTAGTGTGTGTATGTGTGTTCTGTTTGTCCTTCTTTCTTTTTTGGTTTTTTTTTTGTGGAAGGGTTGTTTTCACACAAATACACACATTTACAAAAAAAAATATAAGCCATATTTATTAATTAAAAAGCTATTCATACATACACCAGTTCACAATTAAATGACTATAAACATGTTTTATAATTAAATTTAATTGACAAAAATCATTAAGACTAATATAATTATGTTATAGTGCTTTTTCGTTTTACTTTTAGCCACAATGAATTGTTATATAATATTTTATTTTTATTCAAACTTTCAATGTTTTTTTATTAAATAGAATGGCTCTTTAAAAAATTGTAAATACATTCATTTTAAAAATATGTCTTTTTTAATTATACTTTTAATTAGTTTTTAATTGTCGTTTTATTTAAAGTGAAATTGTTAAATTATTTAACAGTTAATTGTGAAATTTATTTGAATATTTTGCTTTGTGTGTGTGTGTGTGTGTGCTTAAAATAACATTTACAAAATTGTATCAAGTTAATATAAAAAGCCTTATTTAAAATTCTAAATTTATAGAAAAAGTTGTTAGCAGTTAATTATATTTTGTATTTTTTAAATAGTAAAGTTTAAATATAGTAAATTCAAACCTAAATATTTAATTAACACAAGCTGCTTTAAGAACAAAAATTTAGAATTGTTTACATAAAAATTTAGTATAATAATTTATGATTCTATATCTATTATGTTTTGCGAGTAAAATATTTATTTGTAAATTCCCTTTAGGTTTAAATTTGAATATTTTTTTTACAGAAATTTTATTTACATATTGCTTTT
The DNA here is from genome assembly GCA_003055125.1 of Paykullia maculata. Taxonomy (NCBI): domain Eukaryota; kingdom Metazoa; phylum Arthropoda; class Insecta; order Diptera; family Rhinophoridae; genus Paykullia; species Paykullia maculata. Next base: position 8,882 of record NDXZ01033493.1, read on the forward strand.
ATGTATTTTTATAACCTCTTGTTATATTTAAATTGTAAATACTTTTAAATCGATTAAAATTGTCTATAATAAGAACTGTTTTTGGAGCTACATATATATACGCAAGGCTTTTCCGATTTTGATAGTTATACAAGTTGCTACTTAAGCCGACTTTACATTATTATACTGAGTTTAACGACATATAAAAAACTAAAATAAAATAAGAAAGAACAACTAAGTGAAGACAATATGTAATGAATTAAAAAAAAAAATACTTATAGGAGTTTAAAATTCGTATGGCTCTCACCATTTGAAGAAATTTTTCTAAACACGGATGATTTTTTATTGTATTAGGGTTGTCTCTCTCTTCATTTTATTTGAAATGGGATAGTGTAGACATCAAATATAATAAGAAATTTTCTATTTAATTGTTTGACAATCAGAACAAAAACCATTTTATCTTGCTTTTACAAAATACAGTGGAAATTTTGCGACTTGTAGAATAGTGTGAAACCACCTGTACCCATACGCAAAACAAAAAAATTTAAGGTTTATTTTTTGAATGTATTCAAAGTATACGTTAAGGCAGAAATAAAAATTCAAATTAAACCGATCAATAAAACAGCAGCAAGTGGTGTGTTTGTATAATTGATTTTTGTAAAGCAATAACAAAAACAATTTAAACATTGAAAGAGTTAAAACAAAAGCAAAACAGAGAAGAGATAAACATATAGAAATTTAAAGTTATAGAATTTTAAAAGTTTTATAGACGCAGAAATTTGATGTCACTAAAGAAAAAGATTAATTAATAAAGAATTCGGTTGCCACAAATAATATATTTGAAAGACGTTAAATTTTTTTGACCAAAAATTATATTTTTTGATTTGTGGTTACCTTTTAACAACTGAGCCATAAATGGTTCAATGGTTATACATAAAGAAAAGAAACATTTTTTTTCTTTTAAACACACCAAAAGAAAAGTGCCAGACTCAAACCAGATAAAGTTTTTATTAAAGAATTTTATATTTAACCTTTTTCGAAACTTCCATCCATTTATATTTGAAGTAAAAACTATAATGGAATATTGTACCTATTCTTAAGGCTAAAAAAACTAATTTCTGAACAAAAACTTTATTTTTAACTCGCTTATTTCCCAGAAAAAACAAGGATAAAAGCAGACAATCTAAATGAAAAAAATAAATAAACAAAGAGAGTCAAGAAAAACTTAAACAAATATACTAAAGAATGAAACAAAACTAGGAAAAAGATGCGGCAGAAAATATAAAATTCCTTTTATGTAGCATCTATTTACTCCCTAATAGATTTAATGTTATATAAATATTCAAGAGTAATTTTTGATAGCCTTGAGCGTTACTTTGCTGCATTTATTTTTTTTTCTAACTTTAGTTTTTCTTTAAAACGTAATGCGTAGTAGAAACAAAAACGCAGATGTCGATGTGGCGTCCTGCATCAACGTTTAACTTGGTGTTATTGGTTGTCATTATATTTTAGCTAAGTCGACTTTGAGTAGCCCTTATATGTAACGTTAAATAAACATTTAGCGCGCAACCTTTTCACTAGAAAACACTTATTTTGGTTGTAAAGTTTTAGTATTTTGTAACTTAAGATGAATTCACTCATGTGTCTAAACAAAAATTTTGTCAAGACAAATTTAATTAAAGGAATAATGGAAGAGTCCTCCCATATTTTCGGCAAATAACCAAGTTTTAGCAGTCATTTAAAAAATTATTTAAATTAGGTGCTAAATTTTTAGCAAATTTCATATATAAAAACGCAACCTGAAATATTATCAGGCACATAATTATGCCAAAGTGATTTTACATAAATATTTCATTAATAAAACCAGAAATAACACACTTCGTTAAAGCAATATAACCATCACAAGCTGTCAATATAGAGTCGTTTTTGACAATAAACCATTTTTTTATATATTTATGCTGGGAAAAGAATTTGTATGTGAAAATTAAACTAACCTTTTAAATTTGTTTTCGTATATCCTTAATGTTCTTATTATTCTTTCAATCACTGCTGGCTTGTGTTGTTTTGCTGCAGCATTCGGTTTTTATTACTACTTCTTTTGTATTTAACCACAACATACAAACATAATGCGGGTTGTTTATTTTAAGTAAAAAAAGAAAAAAATGTTGTAAATAAACATTATCACTTCTTTGGTTGCTTACAAAGACCAAAACGAATAAATAAATAAACAGTCCAACCAACGCCTTAAAACAGTTGTTCCAACAGGACACCATATGCACTTTATGTTTGTTTGTGAGTAACAAAAATGTTTGTTTTGACGTAAGTGTTGCTATATTTGGTTGTTTCTATGTGAAGTACTTAAACATTTCTTAGCAAAATAAATGGGGGCACAACAAGTGTTAAATTTACTTAATAACCAGTTACTAACCAACGGCTTGAAATCAATTGCATAAAGAAGGGATTTTTATCTTGCAAACTCTTTTATATTTTCTTAACATCTTATATATATACATATCTGTATATAAAATACTTTAAGAGATGGATATTATTGCAACTAAAATAATTAAATTTAATTTAAAAGCTTCATTTACTTTATTATTAACTTAAGCAGCAGAAATCCCCGCTTGAATAAAAACTGTTTAATGACATTTATGTATTAAACATTTTATCTTAAATAAAAATATTTATCTTAAAAATAAAAATTGTTCACAATTTTGATTGGCATTTGTTTGAAAAAATGACATTATTTTGTTTTAAAGTAATTTCTGTAGGAAAACTTTAAAAACATTTTGAAAGGCATTAAAAATCTTTTTCCACTTTAGTATATTCTTTATTCGTAAGCATTTTATTTCAAAATGATAAAGGTATGTGCAATTTAATTGCGGCCATACCCAAAAGCTGTCAATAATGTAAAAAATTTACTACGTCCACGAAGAATATAATGCAAATTTCTTTTTTATTAGTTAAATGCTCACACTCAACTATATCGTAAATTATATATGAAAAAAGAGTAGAAGTTTAATAAATTATAGATAAAAAGGCACTAGTGGTTATCATCAACAGCTAACAGGAGTCAAAAGTATTAACTATGCCACCAATTGTAGCAAGAGCAAAAAGAAAATTCTAATACTGAAAATGATAAAATATATTTTTTGTGTTTTTTTTTACACCGCTTTTATACTTTAATCCTTAAAAAAATATATATTTTCGATAATATTGCAAAATTTATATCAAAAACTTTGTAAAACATGACTGAGAAATTATGATTTATGTTTAAGCAAAAGAAAAGGGAAAAAGTAAAATAAAAATGGTAAAAATAACCATTTGGTTTCTGTAATGGCACTATAGAGTTAAAAGATTTTAAACACTAAAAAAGAAAATCAAGCAAAAACCATTTTATTAATCTTTTCTTTAGGCAAATTCACAATACGTGCTTGATTTGGGTAAAAGAGCCCAAAAAGAAAAACCAACAGTAAAAAACATGATTTAGCATTGAATGTCTTTAACATTTATTGGCAAAGTTGGCAAAAATTTTTCCATAAAACAAAAATTCTATTGCCTACAATTTGGCGCATTTTAACTGCACATTTTACTGCATACTTTTAAGCTTAACATAACAAATTTTAAAGTTAAGGCTGCTTTGCTGTGTTTTTGTTTTTTTTATTTCATTTTTTTTCATTCCTGCCTTACTATCATGATTTATGAGCCTGAAAATTGGCTATGGTTATCCAAAAAGCAATAACTATACTTTGATTCCTTTAAAGCAGTATCTTCTCAAATATATTGTGATGTATGTGGCAAAAACTTGCCATATGTATTTCGCTTCGTCTATGTGTATACGTGCAAAAATGGCTAAAAGCCATTAGCATATGTTAATAATATTTTCTGCCGATAAGCAATTTTCGTGTTGCTGGTAGTGCTCCTATTGCTGCTGATGCTGCTGCTGATGGTGTTTTGTTTAAAGTTCTGCTTTATGATTTAAGATTTTTTAGTATGTAAGCTCTGCAAAAATGTTAAGGTTGCAACATTTTTTTTTAATTTTCTCTCTTTCATTTTCTATATTTGCAGCTGTAAGCTCTATGAAACCCAACATGGACACAACAAATTGCATCCTAGTCCAAGATGTTAAGTCGCAACCGCATGATTTACATGGCAATACAAAAACAAATCTACTTAACGGCAATAGCTTACAACCCACAGCATACCCCACAGAAGAATCAATACAAACCAGTACATCGGATCACAGTTCCAGTACTAATGGTGGTGGTGGTGGTTTTCAGAATTTAGCACCCTCTTTGCAATTGCAGCATCAACAGCAGCTGTTGTTGCAACAGCAACAGCCACATACCATTAATCAACAATTGAATTTGGGCATTAATGCAAACATTGGTGGGATAGGCAATGGTGCTGGTCTAATGGGCCAAGACGCCACCTCCCATCTGCAAGACCAATCGTATACGGCTCAGCAACAACAACAACTATTAAATCATCATCACCAACCCTTACTTAAGTGGCCACAAGTTGTCGAACTTAAGGATTTCAATGAACTGTATCATGCCAATATACCGGCTTATCAATTCTGGACATTGGAATTCCGCAATAAACATCCCGCCTTTGTACGTTTCAATTTTACACTGCCCTGGGGTGCCAACTTTGCCGTGTATTCGCGACGCAATGTGGCACCATCGGTAACACAATACGACTTTGTTGAATTTATTAAGGGCGGTCGCTTGGACAGTCATCTAAGGCATAGACGCAGTATCACAGCTAATGGCACTCAATACCGTTGTAAGGAAATACAAGATGCTGGTGATATATTGCTGGATATGTCTGCCGAGCAACTGCAACAATTGTCTGCTAACGATATGGCTAATATGGCGACACGCCATTTTATTAGTGACATTGACAACGATAATGATGCTGACATTGAGAGTGAGGCAAATGACGAAGAGGATATGTACAACGATTCAGTAGATTCATCACTTGAATATGCTGATGATGTAGAGACACCTTTAGATACTGCCAAATATATAAAATATCGTCAACAACAACAAAGACGCCGCAAACGTTCAGCGGCTGGTATGGATGGTGGTCTGCCGGCATTAGATATGGACACTATGATGGTGAACGTTTCCTTGCTTCAATATTTGGATACTGGCCTCTGGTTTATTTCTGTTTATAACGATGAATTAGTGTCACATTCGGCCACTTTGATTGTGGAGGAGGCAGAAGGCGTTAGCACCACTTGTCCCAATGATTGCTCTGGTCGCGGTAGCTGTTACTTGGGAAAATGTGATTGCATTGATGGCTATCAGGGTTCTGATTGTTCAAAAAGTGAGTATGATGTTTAAATAAATTATACAGAAAAGCATTTAGGTTAAAAAAAATTAAAATGTGTTGGCATTTCAATTTAATTTTTAAAATAATTCATTGTTTTATAAACATGTTTGGGCTTTGCTCTTAAAAGTCATATTCCCTGTAAAAAGAGGTTTCCACTAAAATCAGTTTTTTATCTTTAAAACAAAATTTTCCATAACAGCGGGTTAACTTAAAAGAACATATTTTTCTTGAACCTGTTTTTCTAAATACAAATTGAGTTAAAAAAAAGCTTTTACCAAAAACAAATATTTTAACTAAAACTAGTTATTAGAATTGTTTTTCAAAAAGCTCTGAGCAAAGGAACTTATATTCAACTGCATTTTATTATGTAATATTTGCAAGAAAATCTTATGGCGACTAAAGGATTTGTTTGTGTTTTTCTTTACTTCCTTATTTACTTAAAGTAATGAAATTTAAAGTCATTATTTACCACCTTCCTTCAACTCTTTTTGTTATCGAAAGTAATAACAAATGCTAACAGTAACAGAAAAAAGTTAAAAGTAAACAAAACCTGTCATCGTCATCTGTATGTTTTGTTATTGTTCCGATTCTTAATGCTTTGAACCAAAGAGAAGAACTTAAAAAAAAACAAGTAAAAAATATTTAACAAAAAAGAAAACTAAAAATACACAAACAAACAATAATGTTTTCAACAATTCTCTTATAACAACATATCACAGAAAAAGTACACACAACCTTTTACCTTCATATAAAAGAATAACTTTTTCTCTCTTTTGTACGAGTATCAAGGTGCAACAAAAAAATCAACACATAAACATAAACGTTGGCTTTTTTTTTATTTTACATTAAATATTTTCTTATATGTATAGCTGTGAGTATTTTTTGTTTTTTGTATTACAGGCGTTTGTCCAGTTTTATGCTCAGCTCATGGTCATTATGGTGGTGGTGTATGTCACTGTGAGGAAGGCTGGAAGGGTTCAGAATGTGATATACCTGTGGGTGAATGTGAGGTGCCAAACTGTTCAAGTCATGGTCGTTGCATTGAAGGTGAATGCCATTGTGAACGTGGCTGGAAGGGACCTTTTTGTGATCAACGTAAGTACTTTTTATTTCAATTAGGAAAATATGTATGCACTGTGATATTAAGGCTCTTTACTTCACTTATATAAACATTAAAGGAAATAAAACTTTGTATTTATTTTTTTGTTTTATTATTTTTTTTTTATATTTACTTTTGCAAATATTTTTTTCGGTTTTTTTTAGCCCAAGGCAATGTAAGAAAACAATGCAATTTCAGATTAATTTTTAAACGTTTCTAACAGTGAAGTTGATTTAAAAAACAAAAGGACCATTTTGTATTAAATAAAAAAATTGCAGTTATTTGTTAAAAGTTCTTATGTATTCTTCTGTTTACATACAAATTGTTAAATTAATGTTTAAATTAAAACTAAAATAATATACATTAAAATATATGATTTTTTTCAAAAGCAACATGTATAACAGTTTAGCAAAGGTAGTTTTTTAAACAACAGCTTTTGCATTGACTAATTTTCATAATACTGCAGGTTGTTCAAACATTATACAGAAATAAAATTTATTGCCATTTGCTTAGGAAAATTTTGACAATAGAAGCATTTGAGAGCAATTTTTGTCCTTATTTATATTAAATGCCGAAATATATTGAAAGTTTGAATGCTAAAGCAACAGACATCTGTGTACCAAGTGGTCATATACATTTTCGCAAAACAGTCTGAATATATTCAAATATAATCTAACGCAAGGCCTTTTATGTCTACATATAAACTATTCATTATCTAATTTAATAAATAAATAAATAACAGAAACAAATAAAAATTGTGTTTACTTAAGGAACCATCACAAAACAATTATTTTATTTCTCAGCTCTTTTTATAAAGAAAACTATTCACTTAAACTTTATTAGATTGGGATTTTTTTACATTTTATTAAAATGAGATAAAATAATGTAATTTGCAGGTAAAAATACTCTAGAAAAACCCTTGTTTTATATTTCTGTGTGACAATTTATAGTTTATTATAGTTTATAGTTAAGAGATAATTGATGAGCACATGAATATTTTTTTTGTGCTTCATAAATAATAAACAAAAAGATGCTGCAAATTAAAATATCTTAGTTTTCTCGTAAATTATTGAAAATGAACCTAAATAATCCGTAATCGAAGACTAATATTTTCCTTAAATTTAAGCAACCTATTTCAAATAATTGCTTAAATGTTAATACGAGATTGCTGAAAAGTTTTGTTTAGCTTTACATACATATATAAACAGTTAGCTGAATTGGGTATAAAATAGAAAAAGGTGTTTGAAATTTGTTTTAAAAATCATTAAATCCCTATTAAAATTTTTCCTTACTTCTTTTGTTTTTAGTAAATACAAAAGTAATTTCTTATTTTTATGTGTTCTTTTAAGTTTATTTACATTTTTTTGCAATATAAGTTTTGTTTTTATGCTATAACTTTTCTTATACAGACAGACAGATGTTTTTGTTTGCAAGTTGTTTTTACAAGGATGTTAA
>NDXZ01033507.1:0-10402 GCA_003055125.1 Paykullia maculata
ATAAAAAAACTTTTTTTAAAAAAAATTTGCTAAAGATCTCTAAAAAACATTTTTTTTTTCAAAATTCTGTATAAAACAATATTGTTTTAATTTTTGTTAATAAAAGAAGTTTTTTTTTAATTTGCTTAAAAATTTTATTTACTTAAAAGAAAAATGTTCAAGATTTTCTGTAAAAATATTATTATGGTTATGAAACCATCATACATTTTTATTTTTTATGATTATCCGTAACATATTTATAGTTTGGACAAATATATAATGATTCTTGCCATCATATATATGATCATGGTATTGACGTAAAATATGACTACAACCATATTATGATTATGACAATCATATAACGATTGTAATAATCATAGAATTTTAAAATTGTCTGTGATCATATTACCGTGACCATATTCATTCATGTTTTTTCCTTGCGTGTTAAAACTCTAAACATAATTTATTGAAAGTCTTCTGAATCAAACAAGAGTTATAAAATACTTTCTGCAACAAAACATTTTAATGGAAAATAAACCGTTTGTTTATGTTTGTGACATAAACAGGTATGAATTTCAACAAAAATAGCTACGGTCACATTAGTCAAATATTTTGACCAAAAAAGTGTGACCGCCATTTTAAGAGGACAAAGTGTTTGACACTGTTTGCCTTTAAATAATTTTGTTAAAAGTCAAATGGACATTTCCATTAGAATTTTCACAATGTTAAAGATACGTTTCCAAATAAGTAAAAAAAGAATTGAAAGTGAAATTTTCAATTTTTTTTCGTAAAATAAATGACTAATATGACCTTAGTTTTACTCGTCTTGTACATTTTTTTTAAATTTTACCTCCAAATTTTTAAATTTATCAAAGGTTTATAAAACAAATTTTGTATGAAAATTTCGTTCAATAAACCTTTAATAAACTTAAATATTTATTATGAATATGAGGATTTACCCTCAATTGTTTAAAGACTAACATTTTTTTACACTTATTTTGTCTCAACTAATAACGAAATTTTAAGTCTTTGTTAACTTTCATTAAAATATTATCAACCGTTTTTTGCTACATGAACTTTTTCGAACATATAAATATAATAAAATTGGGCCACACACATTTCTTATGCTTTTCATGCATTAATTAAAAAATATAAGTTTTCTGTTTGGAATTGAAAGACAGTTTATTTATATGCAACAAGGTTAAAAAAAATTGTGCCATAAGGAATAAATATGTTTTTATTTCAATTAGCTATCATAACTTCTTTCAGATTTTTAATTGAAAATTTTGTTTTCACAAGGTGCATAAAAATTGTACCAAATTGTGCGAAAGTAAACATAATTTTCTCTCGCTACAGAATAATTAAAGTTTTTATTTGACTTAACTTAGACATAAACTTTTAAAAAATGTATAAAATAAAATATATTTCCAATCACAATACTTCCTAAAGACACATCTTTTTACAACAAAATTTTAAAAATAAAAAAAACTTTTAAAAAAGTCAAGCCTGACAGCTAAAATTGGATGTTGCTACTCTTTTTCTTAAAGGATATCCTTTTAATAGATGAGCATACCTTTTAGTTAATGTTCATTAAACTTAAATTATTCGTATGACTGTCATAAGCATATTTTAACTGTTAAATTTTTCTTACCAAAATCATATACATAATTTCAAGAAAAAATTATTTATTTGTCCCCATATATTTAGTATATTAAGAAATATTTTAAATATGGCTGCCCTATTTTTTAGAAGAAACGTGTTAACGATTGTCAACAATTAACGAAATAAATAACAAAAACATATAATTGTTTGTTATAATAATATATATGATTCAACTTTATCATGAAATGATTGCTGATATTAAAGCAACAGTTGTAATGACTATAGAATATTAAAATAATTTTTAAACATTATTCGTGACCATACACAAAATTATTGTTTTTGCGTGTTTGAATATCGGCAAAATCGTGGTTATGCATTTCATTCAGAAAGGGGCCTTAATGTTACTAAATAACGTAGGCATTTTTAGTCTCCCTTAGTCCTTTTTGCTTTGTTTAAGTTTTTACGATAAACTAAGGTTTTCACAGGCCATTAGGAAAACGTTTAAGTTTAATCAAAACAGGGCCTTTCGGTTAAGCCCAAATGATCTTAAATAATGAACTTATTTTGCATCTAATTTTATTGTTCAAATTTAAACATTTATTGATTCTTTTTTCTAACCCTTTTTGCCTAATATTTTAAGATACCGCATGAATAAATCATAAACAATTTTTAACCATTTTAATAGATGTTCATTTCAATCATAAAACAAAAATCCTTTTTTTTTTGTTTTATTTCTCAACCGTGACTGCTTTTATCTCTCACTGCCTTCACTATTAATTAAAACTACAAATGTTCCATAAATATTTTCTTTTTAACACTCTATTGTTTAAATATTTGTATTTTTTAATATTTTCCTTTCGATTGTTTTGTTTTGTTTAGTTTTATTTGGTTTAGCATTGTTTTTGTTTGTTGTTGTTGTTGCTGTTGTTTATTTTAGCTGCTGTTATTTAAGGACCAAAATCTTTTCGTGAATATTTTTGTTTCGTTCAACTGATTCATATTTGAAAGGATATTGCTGAACAGTTCATTTCCGATCCGAAGAAATATATATGTGAAAGGAGAAATAGCGAAAAATGAAAAATGGCACAATAAAACAAAACATTAATAAACAAGCCAAGAGTATAAGTAATTGTTGTTATAGTATTTGTATTCAAACACACGTGTATTTGTACATGTGTGCAAATCATATTTTGGTAGAAGGCCCTAAATTTAGTTTAGAAAGAGTCATATTTTTCAGATTTTTAAATGAATTTTCGTTTAAAATTTTAACTTTTTATTGCAAATTTATTTGCATCGAAACTTTTAGTTTTAATAGTTTTAGATTAATATTGACTTTTCTTAAAGATACAATTTCATAATGAATTTTCTGTTTTTAACTTTTTTAAAATTATTTTCAAGAAGACTTTTTTCATTAAAAACTTTCGTTAAATGCTTTTTTTTATAGAGATTTTTATAGAGATTTTTTTAGTGATTTTTTTTTCTTAATTTGTTTCTAATTATTTGCTTATAAGTTCTTTTTAGCTTAATGTGTAATAAAGCAAAAATAAACTATTTTTTGTTCTATATTTTACAGCAATTTTTTTAACACAAAGCACTAATGCACTGAATCAAATGTAAATATGTAAAATCCCTACAGTTCTAACCTGACATAGAACAACTTTTTGAACCTCGATAAATTATTAGTGATAAAGTTTTTATATTTTTTTTGCTGTTAAGACGACGAACTTTTAATTTTACTGTTCCTAAGTAATAAAGGCCGTAAACAGTTTAAAATATTCTTATAATTTCTGGCTGTGTTTTTTTTTTGGTCACCTTCATATATTGATGGTTATATGTTTCATACTTCCACTATAATCTATAATTTCAGAGCTAGTCAGTGCTTAAATATATAGATACAAATGACACACACAAAGATTAATATACAACTCTTTGAATATATAAAATTCAGCAGCTAACAATTGTGAAAAGCGAATCAAATATAACAGGAAAATTGGAAAATTTACATAAAAGTATTATTTCTTTATTTTTGGGTTCAACTTTCAGAGAGGTTAAGAATTAACGAAAATAACACAAGTATCTTTGTGAGAAGTAGTAATACCTTTTAAGCACTGAAACAATAGCTTAAAATAGTACAAAAAATATATACAAAAAAATACATCAAAAAACATACAAATACAAAATACATACAACAAACATACAAACATAAGTATATATACATATTTATGCATTAACATCCATGTTAGTGTATATGTATGTATGTACTAGTACAATCAGCCATTGTTATAAAAATGGAAAGGAAAACAAAATGGCAAACATTAGAAAATGATGAACCATCAAACGAAATTCATCATGGCAGCTGCAGCAAGCAGCCTTGTAAAACTAACTGTAACTACTCAAACTACTAATACTTTAACAATACAAAAGATATTTACGAAGCGATACGGTAGTGATGATGTTGTGTTCTGCGATACATCAGTATGTGGCCAGGATGCAATAACGATTGTTGTTGTTGTTGTTGTTACAGCAATAGGACTACAATACACTGATGCAAACATTCCAACTGGTTTTATAGTACTCATCATTATCATCTCCATCATCATCATCATCATCGCAATAATCGACAGTAGTCATTTTAGCGTTTAGTTAAACTAAAACATCGTTTTTTGCTTCTTCGTCCCATTTTTTTCAATTTCAGACGTATCCTCTCTACTCACACATACATTTTGCTTATTTATTTTTCTGTATTTTTTTTGTTATTGTTGCTTCAGTAGGAATAATGCTTTCTTTTCAGTGTTAATATTGCTTTGTTGTTGTTGAATTTTTTGAAAATGGTAGTTATTAGCTAAGGAATTCAGGACAGTGATTCCAAAAGTTTGAAAATGATTTTATAATTTTTGTTGTGCTAATAACACCAAGATATTTTTCAAATAAGGTAGGTCGAAAGAAAGAGCCTTGATATATTTTTATATCCTCTAGGACATACATTTAAGCCTGCAGTTGGCTTCTTGCAATGGGAAAAAGAAGAAAAAGTAAGGAGAGGAGTGAAATTACAAAAAAAGATCGAGAAATCCGCACTGCTTATAGGAATTCGGTTATACGAATGAATTTTCTTAGAAAGAATTTCCTTTTCTCCCATCTTACACTTCCTAAGTGAGCACCGTTTGGTATTATGTCGAACATCAAACATTAGGCCATTGCCCAAACAGGGCAGTGACATAAAAAATATTCCATCGGTTTGATGTCATACAATCGCTATACTCCAATACTCCTGTAACCTGTGAGTCATTTCTGCTCAATTTTTCAACTTAGCCTTTGTTGCAACGAAGGACTTCGGATTCCCTAGGTCTACTTTCTGAAATTTTCTATCCTCAAATGGCCAGGTATCCGAGTAGTCGTTAATTATCTGATTGCATTCCAACACTGTCCTAGTTTTAGTTCTATCGGACATATTTTTATAAATAAAATTTATCGAAAATTTTACCAAAAAGTGTTTTTTAAAAATAAAAATTCTTTCCCTTAAATAAAACTCAAGAATGTTTCAGATAAAAAAATTTCAAATGATTTTTTTTTAAGAGAAAAATTAACAATAATTTTTTAAATATTATTTTGTTCTTCTTTAATTTAGTTTTTTAATTTTAATCAAATAATTAAATGTGAAAAAAAATTGTTTGCGAAACACATTTACATTTTTAAGTTGGAAATCCTTTTATTAAAAAATGTTGACATAAATATTCCTTCTCTAACACTTCTATATTTGGGAACGACAACAACAACAAATTTCATAAATTTAAAAATTAAGGCAATTCCGTGAGTGTTTATTCTGTTGTTGTTTTGTGATTCTAAGATTTGCTTTTTTGATTAAAGAAATTTGCCAAAAAACAAACAAAAATCACCCAAAACAAATCCAAATCATCATTATCGTAATGATAAGTAATAAAGCCAGATGTTTGCATTCACTCAGTGATTAACTCATTCGCTCTGTGATTTTGCTTTTAAATCACAAATATCTTTTGTGATTTCACAAAAAAACGTAGCGTCATTATTTTCCTACTTTTTGCTGTTTTGGGGATTTTTTCCTGTTTTTGTTTTTATGTTTAGAAATAATTTTGCAAATTGGTATTGTTAAGTAAGTTGCTATAATATGTAAATGCAACAACAACAAACAAATGAAAACAGTGGGAGTGAAGTCTAATGAACTAATATTTTGTTTAAGATAAGTTCAAAGGCAGAAAATTTAAAGAACATCAAATTAAGGAAAACCTTCACTTAAGGCAACACAGCGAAAACCTACAAGAAATGAACTAAACTACATCTACTTAAATACATCTTAAGTTCTTAAGCCTTATGAGAATTATATTGATAAATTATTAAATTGTGTTTTTTTAGTCAAGAGCAATCGCTGTTAATAACTCTGTAATTTGCAGAAACTTTAATGCGTGACTGAGTTTTTTAAGCCCAAGAAGCTTAACATAACTTCTTGTATTTATTTGCTGCCACTTATAATTTAACTTTACACAATCTTGTTTAAAATTCCAAAAGCTTAAATCATCATCTATTGATAATTGAAGTTGTCAACATATCCAAGTTGTCATATTTTTTATACAACCACCCCTGTGTGCAATTAAGTTTAAATTTTTTTTTGTATTTTTGTTTTCCTCTAAACTATGTTAAATAATAAATGAAAGAAAAAACAATAAAGTTGTAAACGAAACTTAAAAAATATTTTCTTTTAAAGAAAAAAAGAAAATTTGAACTTTGTATAAGTTGTGCGCAAAAGTTTTTGTTAAGCTCTTAACCAAACAAGACCAATTTAATACAAAACTTTTTATTTTCTATTGATGCGACAATCGTGTTTTCTAGCAACATACTTGGGGGCAAGTTTTGTGACATTCGTTTTTTCTGTTAGTTTTCTATTTAAGTGCGAGGGTTAAGGGAAATGTTAATAAAATTCAAAAGCAATTTTTTAAAGATAAAGAAATATTTTTACAAAATTTTTTCCTGTGGTAGAATTTCGATTGTAGTATCAAAATGAGGGCAGCAGGGAGACAGACAGGCAAAATTTAAGCAATCAATATGTTCAAAGTATGTTAGTGTGTAAAAAGTTACCTTTTTTTTGTGTTGCGCGGTTAACCAACCAGCCTGAGAGTCAAATGAGCTAGTCATGGACCTCACCGGCAAATGGGCCGTAACATTATAAATTAATTTTTTGGCAACAGTTTTTGTTAGTTTTTCTCTTGTAGATAATTTATAATACTTTTGTAAATAATTTTTTAATTAAGAGAATTGTTTTTAAATTATTATTTATCCTACAAAAAAATCGGAATTTTGGAAATTCAAATATTTAGGGGGTAAAAAGGGTAAAAAAAGGGAAAAAATCGATAACGTTATATCTGCTAAACTAAAGATTAAAAAAAATATTAAAAAGCATTGTATTCTTCTCAAAAAATATGTGGATAGGTGTCTGGTACTTTTTTAAAATTTTTAAGCCTAGGGGAAACAAAAGGGAAAAATTATATTTTGGTACTTTTGGTAACTATTAAGCCAATAAACATGGAGACCTAATTTTATTCACGTTCTTTATTTTTCCAAAAATAAGTATAAGGTTTTGGTACTTTTTTAGAATCTAAGCTTACAGGGATAAAAATTGGAGGTGAAAAGTACAGAAAAGTGTGATAAACGAGAAAAAGTTTTAATTAGTTAAATAAAATAGTCTGATTTGAATAAAATTTACTTAGTAGAAAGAGGGAAAACATTAAGTAACCAGTTTGGGGAAGCGAAGTAGACCGGGTCCAAGATGTTGTTTATAAATATAAAGAGTGTTTTTTAAAGAGGTATAACACTTTAAGTTGGCAACACTTTTTTAACTAGCGGCCATTTTGTCAGCTGTCAAGTGATTTATGTTTAGTTTGGTTTGGCATTTCAACTTAAGTATACTGACGCCTGAATAACGCTTCAGAATTGTGCAAATTTATTTTGAACATCATGGTTCTATTCGAAGTTCGTATTGCGCATTACGTCCATTTTACGGTCAACATAATCATAATCAGAGCAATTAATTCAATTAAGTATGGAACGTTTGCGCCGTACTTAGAGTGATGATAACCCTCAAGTGTATATTGAGACACCGTAACATCCAGAAAAATTGACTGTTTATTGTGCTTTATAGGCTGGTGGAATCATTGGTCTGTTCTTCTTAAAAAACGATGCTAGTCAGAACGTTACAATCAATGGTGACCGCTATAGAGCCATGATTACTGACTTTTTCGTTCATCAATTGCACAACCATGATGTGCAGGAGCTGTGGTTTCAAAAAGACGGCGCATTATGTCAAACAGCTCGAGCCACAATTGATTTATTAAGAGAAACCGTTGTGTAACCACATAGTTTTACGTTTCGGACCCGTGAATTGGCATCCAAGATCGTGCGATTTAACGCCGCTAGACTGTTTTTTGTGGAGATATGTGAAGTCGCTAGTCTACGCCGGAAAGCCCAAAACGATTGACTACTTGGAGGACATTATTGACTTGACAACATTGGAAAAAGTCATCGAAAATTGGACCTCCAGATTAGACTACGTCCGAGCCAGCCGTAGCGGTCATATGCCAGAAGTCATATTTGAATTATAATGCCAGAATATTATCATTTTTTAATTGTTGTTATTTTACATTATTGTTTAAAAGTTTTTGATTAAAAGGTTTTCTAATTCTGTTTTTATAAAAACAATTCTGTTTTATATATTAATTTATTTATCTCTTTTAAAACAATTTCAATTTTTCTACTTATTCTCTGCACAACACAATTTTCGTTAATCCATGTGTATAAAATTCAACATTTAAATATTAACAACAAAGTATAACAATTTATACACATATTGATCTTTATGAAAATATATTTTCTACTTATACTTTAAAACCACAAACATTCACATACACAAACAGATACAAACAAAAACATTTGTTCTTTTTTATTGCAAATCTTTTGTCCCTTTATTCCATGTACACACATGCAATAGTAAGCAAATAACATTATTAGGGGTCGATTGAATAAAGAAAATTGTAGGGTGTAGTTTGTCGGTATGTTGAGCTTCTTGTGTGTTTGTATGCTTGTGTTTGGGTGGGTGCTTATAAATAAGCATTAAAGTTACAAAAGTAAATTGCATGTTGCAACGCGCAAACATAATAAAATGGTTAAGGATTACAAATAATCCGTTCTAGTTATGCATAACTTCTTTTATATTAAAATTGTTGCTTTTTAGAGCGTCCGGTAAAAGAAAGATTTTTTTTTTTGGAAAGAAACCTGAATTGTGTAATTTTAAAATAATTATTGGGAAACAATCGTTTTTAAAAATTGTTTTTTAAATGAAATTAAATGAAAATCGTTTCTTGCATCCACATTTGTAACTGTTATGTTTTAAAAAATATTTAAAGCCAAACATTTTTTTTAAGAAATATTTATCTAAAAACCTTTAATAAAACCAACAAAAAAAGGTTTTTTTGTTTGTTTTCTTTTTGTCACTTATCATTAACCTTAAGACCCCATACAGTATTTATCTTCTTAATACTTATGTGAAAAGGATCTAACTGTGTCAGTATTAATGAAAATTTATACAGATGTATAAACTATATTAAAATAGACAAGCAAGTAGGAAAAAGTTTTCTAATCACAAAACGACAATTTCACACTTTATATAAAATAAGTGGAATATGTCTTTCGATTTCTACGAAAGTCGTCTTTCTAAACCCGTTTTACGTAGTGAGTCTGTCTAAACAAAAATTTTGTCCGGAAAATTTTTTTTAATGAGTTTCAAAAAGAGAGATCAAAATTTTTGTTCAGACTCAATGAGTGAATTTAGCTTAACAAAAGATAATTATGATTGTAATGGGATACCATGGCTTTATACTCAATTGCGGTAAAAGGCAGAAGAAGGGCGGAACATAAATATAACTTAACCAGTTTTACGCCTCTTTAATATTACTATTAAACTTAGTATCCCTAGAGTAAAAAGACAAGTTAGCGACAAGTTAGTTCTCAAACTGTATACGAACGGGACCTTTCTTTTTAACATGACATTGCCCAATGACAACAGGGCATCAATTGTCAGCTCTTAAACATTTTGAAACAGACCTTTGAATTGGCATTAGCAAGCTTGATCTGGTTTTATTACATGAAATAAATATAACAATATGACAAGGCAATAAACTTTTAATTTTAATTATTTATAAATTATTGATAAACACATTTAAAACCATAAAGTGATAAACATATGTATACTTTTTTCATGAGGTCGTTTGGTACAACCGAATATATAGTTCTTATTTAACCGTTAAATCCCGTAAATTTTATCTCACTATATCAAACTAAAAATACTTTCATTGTGTGGGACATCCTTTAATACCCGAACTCATATGATTTTTTATTTTCCATGTATTTTTTTTCAATATTAAAAGTTTAAGAACTTTTTCAAACATTGACTAACTAGATGAGAAGAGGTATTATCTTCCTCTTGTTTTTTTTTTTGCTTCAAACCAAGAACTAAATTTAGTCAAGTTAAAAATTGTGGTGATTTTTCTAGAATTCCACCAACAAAGGGGGAGTCTTTTCAACTTTTTCCTTATATTTAATTTCACATGATGGCGGTGCTGAAGAGAACACATCAATGATATTGACGACAATGTCAAAGATAATAATGAGAATAGTTTTGAAAATTTGCATGACTTTATTAGACATAAAGAGTTTAGTTTCATCTTTTAATGTTTTTCTTTGTGCTTTTTATTACTTTTTTGTCTCCCTTCTTTCATTGTTGCAAAAAAAAAAAAAAAAA
>NDXZ01033556.1:0-12521 GCA_003055125.1 Paykullia maculata
CTCACCACATGTGTGTGTGTGAAGGGTATAAAAATTTATATTAACAAAAAGTAAGAAAATTAAAGTTCCCGAAGCCTGATCCTTTACGTCAATATATAAAAAATAAAATTATTTCTGCTGAAACTTTACTGCGAGTTTTACATATTTTCAAAAGCCTTTTTTGAAAGTCAGGACCAGTTACAAACCAATAATTTCAAAACTTTGTGGAGAAACGTATTTGAGGTTATTTTTATCAAATTTTTTTTTAGTTTTGTAAGGGCAGTTTTCGGAAGTGTGCCTTATATGGAAGCCAGGGCCAATTTTTATTCATCAACAAAAGATTTTGTGTTTACCTGAGAGTTGTAATAACTTTTACCACTTGCCTAATATGCGTTTAGATGATTTCGGGAAAAACATTTTATATGGAAGCTAAGATAAATTATGGTACGTCCTTTACAAAATTGGGTAAAATTTTTTTTATTTTATAAAACTAATTTGTAATGAGTTTTGCCCCACTTTAGATATTTTACTTAGTTTATGAGAATTTAGAATATTTTCACTAGGACTAATCACTACGAGATTCAGTTTTACTTTAATAGACAACTTGTTTTTATTAAAATTTATTTTAATGCAAATTTATATAATTTTTTTACAAACGTTTTAGCCTAATTGCAGATTTATATTCAGTAGTGCCACCTGTGACAGGAGGTAACATGGACAAATAAACGGACTTTCCTTATTTGACGCCCTTCGGTATAATTTAAAATATGTGTGGTAATATTTTTTTTTTAACTTAAAAAATGTCGTTACAAAAACATTAAGGCTGGGTTGATGGAATGTAAATGTGCCATTTACTTAACGTAAGACATTAACTAGTCGGATTAAAGAAACTTTAAAAACGTGCCTTATGATTTTGAAAGAAAAAAAAAACGATAAAGTAAATTATTTGTTTACCTGGCCGATTTGTTGTTTTCATCGCAAATAAGATAATTCAAAGGGTTTAGAAGAAATTTTAATGTTTTTAATGCATAAAAAATAATAATAAACATTTGTGCGACGCTTTTCGTCGATGGCAACTATTTTTGTATTTTTTTAATAAATTTTTTGGTTTCTTTGTTTTTATCAAATTATATAAACAATGTTGTTAACATTGTGTTGTAGAATCTTGTTAAACACTTGACAACAATTTTTTCGAAACAGCTTTTGATTTTTAATTGCGGCTTTTTTAAATGTATTGTGTAATAATAAAACTTTAAAATTTATATTTAAAAGTTATTGCAAACAACGCATATAAAACAAGTTTGAGCCAAATGGTTCAATTTTTTTTTCAAATATATCTGTAGTTTATCTCAAAGCTGTATAACAATAAATTTTTTGTGTGAAAAAAAAGAGGCAGTCGTCTTTTTTTGATGGATCTTCACAGTTTTCAATACCGATTTTCTCGAATTTCTAAAAGTTTAATACCTTATACAAGTCTGGGTGACCTATGGTAGCTACAAAAACTTAATATCTACCAACACACGGACAGATGGACAGACGGATATGGCTAAATCGTTTTCCCTATCTATAAGAGTTCCTTATCCCAGAACATATATACAATATAGGGTTGCAAATGAATATTATAAAAGGGTATAATTAATGCATATCAAGTACATTTATTTGTTTTTATAAACTTTATTATTCGCGTAGGACCTACGTTGCGTTTTACAATTTAAGCAACTTGCATAACCAATTCTAACGTTTGAAGCTTGTTTGGTTAAAAAAATAATGAGAACATTTTCTATTTAAAATAAAATAAAAAATCACTTGATTAAAAATATGAAGATGATAAAAAATAACGATAATTTTACTTTAGAAAACAGTTTCTACAAAAAGGAAATTTATTGAAAATTTTCTGTACAAAATTATGTCCATTATTTTCATCACATTGTTAATATTAATTTGTTTTTTATAAGTTTTTTTCATATAAGTGCTTTTAAAAATCGACAAGTTGACATCACTTTTTATACACGTAATAAGCTTATATTTTCTACAGGTTCGGCCGTTACGGTTAAGTGACACTACAGTACTATAACTGCTCTAACTGCCTTACACATAACAAACACGATCAGCTGTTCCGTTTCGCTAAGGAAGCGTAACATTACGATCGCCTATTCAGCCTTTATATACGAGTACAACATCAGTGACAGTTGGTGTAGGAGATAAATATAAGAGCAGCTTTAATCGTATCCTGCTACAAAAATGCTACATAGATATTTCTAAAATCCTTATTACCAATTGACATGTACTAATCTAATGTTCTTACTAAAGTTTCTAAAAAGATTTTACTTGTATAATCTCTTTAAAGTTGTTTGCTTTTGTGTTATTTCCTTTCTCTTTCCAAATAAAAAATCAAATGACAGCTGTAAAAGAGCACTGTTTTATTTAACTAAAAATGCGTAAGAACACACACTTATCACTAACTCAATAGAAGAAAAAAAAATTGACAAAGATAAAATGCCATGGGCTTAGGTTTAATTACTTTCCTAGTATTAAATTCTTAGCAAATCTAAATTAAAAGTCACAACGCATTTATTTGCGCTAAAACGAAACTTACGCACCAAAAAAAAAAAAAATCGCAATAAAAAACTTGTTTTTGAGCTTTTCTAAAGAAATAAAGGCGCTTAAATAATTTATAAGTGAATAAAAAAGCCTAGACTTAGTTTATTCCCCCCTTTTCTTATAACAATTTTGATTTGATTTAAGTGCCAGTCAAAAGATAGAAGAAATACAAAAGTTCTAGTTGTGATTTTAAACATGACGCCACACGAACTTAACCAGGAACGTTTGTTGTTGCCTCTAAATGCATGATGTATGATGTTCTAAACACTTTGTTAAGATTTTAAAATAAGGAAAAAATAGACGTTTTTCTTTCGCTTGTTCTTATAGCTGACAATGACAATCATGTTAAATTTACTTTAATGCTAGGAAGCTCACAGATGTACATACATATGTACAAATGTGGCCGGAATGCAAGTGAACACAACCCAGGTAACATAATTATAAACAAATTATTTTAACAAATATTTTAAAATCCAAAAATATTTATTCGGTTTTTTATAAAATTTTTAAAAAAAGGTAGAAAATTATTTCATAAACAGTGTGCTCAGAGTTATTGGCCAGTAGTTACTATTTAAAACAAATTTTCTTAGCCAAAGCAAATTTATCTTTTTCAAACTATTCCCAAATGTTGGCTGGGTAAATTCGATAAAAAAAATAAGTGTTTGAGTTGAAAAAACTCATATTCGCATTTAAGTTGTACTACTATTATTAGTAACTGGTTACATGACATTTTTTTATTAATATTAACTAAAATCAAGTGGAATTAAAAAAACTTTAACCTACTCGATCTAACAATTTTTCGGCAAATATATGACCAAAGGCCAGGAAATGCTTAAACAAAATTATGTAAAATTTAAACTATGGAAACTGAAAGTATTAGCGGCATTTTACACAAAATCCAAGCTAGCACTTAACTTACAGAAAAATCTTAATTAAAAAATAATTCGCATTAAGGAAAATACAATCGAGAAAAAAGACAACAAAATAAAAAATCTGATAAAATATTTAACAACCGGTTTAGATAGTTTTTTCTGTCTTAATGTTCATACCACTCAAAGATCCTAAAATATCTACGGGGATAATAGAAAACAGTTTTTGCGTTAACAAATTTTTTATTTTTAACTTTAAAAAAAGTTATTGAAAAAAATTATTATATACTAGACGGACCCGGTCTGCTTCGTTAACTCATACTGGTTACTCAAAGTTCCCCTTTTTCTTTTACGTAAATTTTATTTAAATTTGATCAGTTTTTTACTAATTAACACTACCCGTTTTTCCCCGTTTTTATCCCTATACGTTTCAAAAAAGTACCTATACGTTTCAAAACGTATTCTTTATTTTTAGAGAAGTGACGAATGTAGTTTGAGTTATGTCTCTATGTTTATTGGCTTAGTAGTTACAAGTGCCCCAAAAAAATACCAAAATTTAATTTTTACCTGTTTTCATCTCCCAGGCACCCATATTTCAAAATCTACTTATTTTTTGAGTAGAATAAAATGCTTTTTAAATGTTGTTTGTCTAGGTTACCCCTAAATATTTGAATTTCCAAAAATCCCTTCTTAGTGGATCTATAAAACGTGAGGAAAACCCACAGTCCAAATTTCAAGTCTCTAGCCCTATCCGTTTTGGCTGTGCGATGATGAATCAATCAATCAGTCAGTCACCTTACTATTTTATATATAGATTTAAAAATAATTTAAAAAAATATTACTTTTGTTAGACTATCGACAGATTTAATTTCTATATCTATATTATAGATATAGAAAATTTTTTATATTTTTTTATTCATATTTTTTAATTATTTTTCTCTTTTTACAGAAAGCTTTCAATAAATATTCGCTCTCTTACAACAATATTAATAACATTTATTTTTCTTTACAATTTTAAATAAATTGTCTTCAACAAAAATTTTAATAAACATTTTTTAAATATTTTTATTTAAAAAAAAAGTTTTCAAATTATTTTCTTTTACAAAAAAGTGTTAACTCTTTGCAAAAAATCATTGCTTATATTTATATTTTGTCTTTGTAGAACATTTAAAATATATTTGCTTGTGAAGAATATTTAACAAATTTTCTCTTTAAGAAAATATTTAACAATTTTTTTTCCTTTTCAGCAATTTTTTGGATACAATTCTAACCTTTTTTATAATTTTAAGGGCCATTATTACAACTTGCCTACAAAGTGTGCGATAACTGTAGGTAACTTAAGCTTAACCGATCAATAAAATTTCATTTAATTGTTACAGCTTCCATTTAAAATAAATTTTATATTTAAAATTGTTTCTGTTTACCACAGACCGCAACCTTTTATATACAAAGAAGCAGGGTTAAATAGTTGAAAAAGAACAAGTCAAAGCGCTATATTCAGCTGTGTCAAATCTTAAATACCCTTCACTACGTGTGTTTATGGATGTATGTACATATGTATATGTATACTTTTTTTTGTACGTATGTATTTACATGTGCGAATAGTATTTAAAGTCTTAAAAAACTTAATTTTTTATGATATTAAATTTAGTCTATATAGGTTTTTCGCCCACATCTTTGCTGATTCTGGGCCAATCAGTAATTTTTTTGTCAAATTTCCCAAAAAAGCATGTCTTACACCTAAATATAATAATTTTTGTGTAAAAAAAATTTTTTTTTTTGCTTATACCTCGTTAATTGTCGGATTTTGGTGATTTTTAATAGCAAGAATATCGGGGAAATATCTAATTGTTTGATACCAATAACAGGTCCATACGATATCAGGGGGCTGATATCGTTGTTATGTTGTTGTTATATGTATGTATGTTGATTTCAACAGACTGACAGACGGACATGGCTAAATCGACTTCCCTATCTATAAAGATTCAGAATATACATATCTTCTTTATGGGGTCGCAAACGAATATTGTAGAAATTTCAAACGGAATGACAAGCCTATTTATACCCTTGTCACCTGTGATGAAGGGTATAAAAAGTGGCACCTTTATCTAGTAAAGAAAACCTTAATTTAACAAACCTTACGTTAAAAGTTAAAGGTAAAAATAACTTCCCTTTAGTTTATCGTTCACTTTTAGATTAAAAAGTTGTTATAATATTGAAAAACTAGATATCTGCCCGATAACATCCTTACTTTAGCTATTGGTTAGTTGTAATAATGGCCCTTAGTACGTTGACTTAAACATTATTATTTTCTTTAAAAAAAATAGAAAGTCTCCACAAGTTTAAAATTTTGTTTTTAAATATTTGTTCAACTCAAAAACATAACACGAAATTATTTCATAATAAAGGTGTTTTCGAGAGATTTTCTTTTAACAGAAACAGTTTTAACATTTTTTTACTTAACAAAGTTTTATTTATAGAATATAAGATTCTATAAGAAAACTTTTTGTAAATTTCTTTTTAACAAAAAATTGTTGATATATTTTGGTTTTATCGGTTTTTCCCCCTTTTTAATTGTCAATATACTTCTGTTTAAAGAATGTTAAGAAGTTTAGGTAAACTTTTTAAGGCCCTCTTTCTCTTGCAATACTGTCGGAAAAAAAAGATAAGAAAGAAATAAGCAAAAGATTTTTATAAAATTAAGTCTGGTCAAGTTTGAGAGCTTAAGAAAAATGAAAACTTAAACTATAAAGATTGATCTTTAGGAAAATTGAAGTTTTATTTATAAAGCACAACAAGATCAACATATAAAGATCATTGGAAGTTAAAATAAAAAAGGAAAAAGAAACACTCTCTGGCATACACATGAAAAGAATTACAAACTGTCCATATACATGAACATATTAAAAATTTTTGCTTCTATATGTATATGTGAGTGTCTGTGTATGTCTTTGATGATCATCACATCACAGGTGGGAATCTGGGAATATAAACGATTTTTTATGGGATTTCTGGATTTCAAGAAAATACCAAAGGCCGTTACAAAAAACGAGCAGTAAAAAAACAGACAAAATCACAACAAAAACTGTGTAAAATAAGAAAAAGAACAAGAGACGACAACAAGCAAACATGTAAGAAGGTTATACTCGGTCATACCTGACCATATTATACCCTTCATTACAATATAAGTATAAAATATAAAAATATTTGCGTTTATGACTTTTGATATAATTCAAGTATATTTTTAAAATATTTATAGAAGAAAAGGGGGCCTTAAATAAAAACTAGGATCCGTTATGGACAGATGATACCAAATTTTGTCAAAAGTTTTCTATTTATGCAAAACCATTTCGTGGTAAATTTTATTTTGATTTCAATTTTTTTAACATTTCAATTGGTTGTCAATTGCTATTTTTGATAGTATAGGGTAAAAAATAATCGTTAAGAGAGTAAAGTGGAGAAGAATAAAAAGAGGTGGAAACCAACAACGACAACAACAACAACAGCTACTACGTATAAGTCCGTATTAAACAGACATTGATCAATCCTCACAAATGAAGACGATTTTATATATTGAATGCATCAACATGATGCATGCAATGTACGATTATTTATTCTTGCTGCTGTTGTTGCTGTTATTTTTTTCGGTTGCATAAAAAATCGTATCGAACTGATGATGATGTTGAAGATTCTCTAGCTGCATGAGACAATCAGAATGACGACAACGATGAGGATGATGATGAAATCAAAAAAATAAAACAATGCGATGTGTGTTTTTTTATAAAATCACAGCCGTTTGAGTGAAGCAGATGGACAACAATTGCCAATGTTACATACAATTTAGCCAACTACAACAAATCCTTTTACAGAAATTACAAAACCAGTCGGCTATTAGTTTGTTGTGTCTTTTGGCCAGCAAAAACACTCAACGAAAATTAAAAGAGAAAACTAAAATTAGTGTGTAAAAAAGTTTTGGCAAAATTGAGTTTCTGGTGTTTTATAATAAATTTCCTACAGACGATTAAAAAACCCTAAAAACTTATCAAATATTATTTATTTATTTATTAGACTGGGCAAATGCATCGATATTTTTATCAATACCGATATCGAGTTTCTTGAAACGATGGGTCCAAGAATTTAACGATCCTTATGTCACGAAAAATTTATTCACGTCGTTAGTAAGGCCAATACTAGACTACGGATCATAATTTGGGATCCCCAATATGAGGTGCATATAAATAAACTTGAATTTGTTCAAAAACAATTTCTGATATTTTGTCTTCGTAATCTACGTTGGAACCCAAACATTAACCTACCGCCATATTTAAGCCGCTTAGCACTCATTGGACTTACTACATTAAAAAGTCGAAGAACTGTTTTTAATATCGTATTTGTCCTTAATCTTATTAAAGGCAAAACATATATTAAAAAGCTAATAAAACCATAGAAACATGCCGAAGGATAACATATTTCTATAGAATTAAAGAATTTATTCTTTGCGCCTTTGTCCTTATTTTCTTAAAATTTCTTTCGATGCAATTGGCTTTGCCCAAGGAAAAACCATAGAATACTTTAGCGAAAAGAAACCTGAATTTCCGCGCTTACACACCGACACAGTTAAACGGATATTAAAACGATATTTTTTTATTTTTTTTTTTTAAACAAAACCAAAAAAAAATTGATCCACTATTTTAAAAATCAACGCGAATCATTCAAAATGTATTTAGGCGCTGGCTGTCATTAAAGTCGGTGTACAAGTACGAGCATTATGACATTGATGTGTGCTTGATAACAATAATAATGATGACGACAAACGGCCAATGACTATTAAAAACATTGTTCTTCTCAGCAGCCATTAACTGCTGGCAGTAGCGGTGGTTGCGGTCGTGGTGGCAACAACTGAGCTGGCCTTAAGTTTAGTTGATTAATGAAAAGGAATCTGAGATGAAACCAACTAAGAATATATGACAAAAAGGAGCAGCAATATAAAAAGAAAACTGCATATCTTTGTTATCAGTTGTTGACATTTCGTGTGGCATTAAAAGTGAAATAGTACAGATGTTAATTTTAAACAAAAAGCTAAAAAGAAGGAGTGATAGAAATATTAAAGGTAGACAAAATAATTGGGCGCATTAGTTCAAGCAAAATTTTGTTAGACAAGTAACAAAAAGCCCTTAAAAAATATTTAAATATTTTGAAAATTTAAAAACTTTTTTACCAAAACATTATCAAAACTTGTTGAAGACTCCTTAAAAGCTTAACCGTTAGAAAAATAATAATCAGCTGGGCTTTTAACATCACCTAATGAATAAATCCTCTTCTATTTATAATTTTTCAACAAAATTAAAACAGTTTGCCACAAGTTGTTAATACACAAAATAGTCAAATTTACAAATAAAAAACCAACCAGAAATTTAATGTCACTTAATGTGTCTTCGAATTATTTTCTTTTATTTTTAATGAAACTTTAGAAAACGACCCCTTATGCGGGAGAAATGTTTTGTTTTTTATCAAATTAAATATGTCGTCGTCTAAAGGAATGTTTTTCTTTTTAGTAGATTGTTTTTAAGTCGAGAAATATATATAATGATGACCATGTGATTGTGCCAACGACACACCAAAGGAAGATGACAGCATTGAAAAAAACCAAAGAAAAAATATTCGCAATGAGAATGATGCAGATGATCATGAGGATGATGGTGTTTCTTGTTGCAGATGTTTTGTTGTGGACGTTTTTAAAATAAAGTTGAGTTGAAATAAGAGAAAAAAGGAATTGCCTAGTTGGTTGTTTTGTATTTTTTAAGAAGCAACGTAGAAGTATGTCGCTTGACTGAAACCATTGGAATTTGCATGACATCGGCCTCATTAATGAGTTGTTATCCTCGTTTTGTTTTTTCTTTTTTTTTATATTCATCTCCTTGATACCGTGGTAAATACGATTGCAATAAAGAAAAAAGACAAACACAACAATGAAACATTTAAATGGAAGGTGTACAAAATATCATGTGAGAGAATGTGAGTGTGTGTGTTTGATTGTCTGAAATCTAGAAGACGAACCAACTAAAAGTCATGACCAGGATTGTTTGTTTTCTCTCAAAACAGTCAACAAGTGGAATTAGGATTGTCTCAAGTTGTTTAATTTGATATGTTAAGTGTTGCAGAAGAAAAAGCTCATGATATCATTATTTATTTATGCACTTTTTTCCATTCCTATCATTTACGTTTGTAATTTAACTGATTTAAAAGAAAATAATGATAAATGCGTTTAAAAACGATCCAAACGAATTATCAGAAATTTTTAAGACAATTACCCCAAAACGATACATATGCGAAGACAATTTGATATGTTGAATAAACCAAAATGAAAGGAAATAAATATTAAAGTGATTTAAAAAAGAAATTGGCAAAAACTATTTTAAACTAAGAAATAATGATTATTATTTACAAAGATAATTATCTAAGGCAGAGGTGCGACTGCAGGGGGGACAAAAAAAGATATCGGCCAACAAAAGTTTTTAATATTTATTTTATAGATTAAGATTTTTTTAACTTTTAAGAATGTTTCATAAAAGAAATATCCCTTCAGCAAAAAAACTTTAGTTGGATATAAGTAAATGTCAAAGTATAATTAGAGATCTAAATGACAGAGACGAAGTTAGTAACAAATGGCTTGTTTATAAAAGGTGATTTTTTAAGAGCTTTCGGATTTGATTTAAGAAAAAATACATACAATTAAGAAAAATGCATGAAATCTTTATTTGAGTCGATAGAACGATCTATATAATTTAATGTTTAAAGATGATTTCATGTAAATGTTGACCGCGGCTACGCCTCAAATGGTTCATACGCTGGATCCAATTTTGGCATACTCTCTCCTACATATCGGCCGGTATTTCACAAATAAATTCTTCAATATTGGCTTCCAGTGCGTCAACCGTTGCGGGTTTGTCCCTATAGACATGAGCCTTAACATAGCCCCACAAAAATTATCTAAAGGCATTAAATTGCACGATCTAGACGGCCAATTGACCGGACCCAAACGTGAAATGAACTGTTCACCGAACTCGCCTCTCAATTGGGTCATTGTTTCGTGTGCTGTGTGGCACGTGGCAGCGTCTTGCCCCATAATCCAAACCAAACAGTTTATTTTTCGGTATGCACTGGCAGTTTTTGCAATGCTTCTAGCTGCTCTTCACGGCAAACACGGCAATTTTTCTTGTTCCATATTCATTTAACCAGACATGAACTTCGTCGCACGTGCACGATGCACTTTCTTAACTAAGCATGAATTTTGATAATAAAATTCAATAATCTGCAAGCGTTGTTCGTTTGTAAGTCGATTCATGGTTAAATTATAGACTGAAATAAACCTGTTTAACAGTAACATGTTACACGAAAGCAGCTGAGCTGCAAAACAGTGCTGTCAAAAATAAAGTTTCTAAATTATCACCCTCTATATGTTCCCATCGATGCTATAAGGAGCATAGGCCATCGACATATGGCTTAGTTCTTGGAAAAGCTTTTCAAAAGCTTTTAGTTAATTTTTAAAAATTTAAATAAATAAATTCGTTTCTTTCTTTTTAAAAAAAGTTTTTTTCAAAAACTCTACTTTATAGAAAAATTTTAGTAAAATCTCGTTTAAAATTTGCGATTTAAAAAAATGTTTATTTACCATAAAGTTTCTGTTATTTGCAAATTTTAAACAAAGTCTAAATAAATTAACAATTTTTTAATAAAAATTATGTTTACAAAAAATTATCGATTAAACTTGAACTTATAAAAAATTCTTTAATGAAACTAATTTTGTTTTGTGGCCTTTTTTAATTAAAATTTTAACACTAGTGCTGTCAACACATTCGAGACAGCAGGCTACCGACTACACGACTACAAATGCCGCTGGCTACAATTGTCGCCGTGTAGTCAGCTACTTAATTATTTTGAAAACGACAGCTACAAAAATAAAACAGCTGTTTCTTTTGTTTTAACATTTTTCAATGGTGCCACTTTTAAATTTTTCCTTTTACAAAAAAAAATTACGTCTTCGATATAGAGCACACTATCCATTATTAAAGAAAATTTTATTGTTTATAATACTTTTAATTCTAAAAATAATCGCATGCATATGTGGTTTGTGTCAAAAGCATATAATATTTTAATTTTATGATTTTATTTTTTTTTAAATAAAATATAGTTTCAAGCTGTCATTTATTTCACTTTTTTTTATATTGGCAGCACTTAATCTGCTGTTGTCGCTCACAGAAATAGAAATTAGCCTAAGTTGGCCACAGCTACAACGGTGGTCGTGTAGCCGTGTAGCTGTGCCGGCTTCAAAATAATCGTCTCCATATAAACGTGTGTATTTTAATTTTGACAGATTGTAGTCGGTAGCCTGCTGTGGTCAATATGTTTAATGCATAAGACCGAAATTCACAGTCATTAGTTAACTATTTGTAAACTAAAATTATAACAATTGTTTTACTAATATGGGTTTTTGGTGCCTTAACTAATGGCAAACTAAGAGCTGTGATGAAATATCATTGGCATGAATATAATGAGAGTGAGTTTAAGCATAAGAGATTTATTTTATATTTTATTATTTTATTTATTTTATTTTATATTTTTGATTGAAAACTTTGCGAACAATATAAATTTTACTTTCCGCATATTTCCCGTAAAAAATCTTTTTAAAAATTAAATTTGGTTTCTGATTTAGTAAAAGATTAGAAATTAAAAGATATAAAAAATAAAATTTGGATTTTTAGAACAAAAAAGTCGCCCTTTTTAGAGAATGTTTTAAAATGTTTAATTTTAGGAAAATAAAAATAAAATAAAATAAAAACTAGTAAGAGCGTTATATTCGGCTATACCGAATCTTATATACCCTTCACTACGTTCTCTATGTGTGTAAATTGGTACATTTTTTTCAAAGTACACAAACATTTTTTTTCCCGATATAATCAATTTTGTGTTAAAAATCAAAAAAACAAAAAAAATTTGTTTGCTTATATCTCGAAAAAAAAATTGTTTTTGCTTGTATCTCGAAAAAAAAATTTTTTGCTTAAAAATCGAAAT
>NDXZ01033559.1:5719-16198 GCA_003055125.1 Paykullia maculata
TTTTTTTTTTTGTTTTTCTTGGCAAAAGCCTAAAGGCAACCTTCTCTATTTATGTAATTTTCTTTAAAAATATGAATAAAAAATAAAAACAAAAATATACAAAAATATTTTATTATTTTGTAAACATCTTAAATCCAAAAAACCGAAGTTCATGAGTGATAGAGGGATAGAGGGATAACATTAAAACGCAAACTAATATTGCAAAACAGAGCTAGGATTTTACTCAGCACAAGTAGTACTCTCGAACCTATATAGCCAAGTCTGTGTACTTTGCAAAAAAATTGTTTTTTGTAGCACAGTGTAATTAGCCAACATTATCACGTCAAAGTAGTCCGAAAGAGCTTGAAGTTAATGACAATTGGGAGAGAATGAAAATTTTAGCCAAAAAATCATCGTTAGCAACGAAAATGTAAAATTACCATACAAAGTCGGTAAATTAATCCAAAATTTGTTCAGTTCAGTATGTGGTGAATCTTGAAAAGTTATATAGATTTCAAGTCCATAAATTGAATGAGTTTTAGTACAATTAATTATGTTATTAATTATTTAAATACATAGAAATGGAAAATTGTAATGTTTTAAATTATGTACTTTCAATACAACCTTCGTACAGACAGACGACTTTAAACATGTTATTATCACTATATTACAAGTTCCTTTTTATAAACACACTTACATGCATCTACTTGCGTACATACTTATAGAATTCAAACATATATATGTATGTATATCAGCAAATGTATGAATTAAAAAAACCATAATGTTGTTTATTTTAAGACGCGTTAGGAAATACTTAAAGCCAAATTGTTTCCATAAGCCATGAGTTGTTTTTCTGTTAACAGCTGTTTTTTCTCGTTGTTTTTCTTTTGCAGACAAAACTCTGTATTTAATTCTTCTTTACAAGTAGATCGATTGCATATGTATGTAAGTGACTGTGTTTGTGTGTATGTATGTATGTGGCTGGCCTGGCTGTTTTTGAAGGCAGATCGTAGCACACCGAACACAAACAATCATTTTCCTGACTGTAGGTGTGAAGAATTCTTATGTCTTGCTGGTCTTATCTAAATGGTTTTTTGAGTATCAATATTTTTACTTAAGTGTAATTTACGACTATATCTCTGTAGGTTGTCCGTCTTAACGTTCGGGCACACATACACGTACATGTGTGTTTGTCAGCCAGTCTATTCATTCAATTGACTTACAGTGTGTGTCTTTGCCATGTCTATCCATGTGCACTTTTTGCCTTAAAAATTGAAGTCAAATTTGTTGTTATTGCAATTCACATACGTATGAGTTGCGTGTGTCCGCTCTGTTGTTGTTGGATTTTAGTTCGGTTTTTGGGTTATAATATACTGGAGCTCTCAGCCATTTACATGACTACATGTGTAGAAAGAAACACTCACATTATTCAACACTACAACGATTTTAACAAACCGACTCATAATTTATAAAAAAAATTGCTCTTAATTTTATTTATATGTAATGTTTGGAAATTAAGTCGAGATAGTGGCTATTTTTATAATTTATATTTCAATATCGAAAAAGGTGTTAAAACAAACTTATAACGAAGCATAAATTTGGAAAAAAGGTAAGAGCTAAAAAAAATACTTATGGGATTTGTTACGGAAAAAATGTTCCATAGATTTTAGAAAGAACTAATCTTGCATATTTTGTACTTATTACTTTAATAAGTTATACTTTCAGTTTAGCCTTCTTTAAGCCTTGATCTTCTGTATTTAGTTTTTAGTAGCCCTAAGGATCTCAGTTTAATATATGAAAAAAATTATAAGGTAATTACAAATTACATGTAATTGTACTAAAGACTTATAATTGAATATAACGTATAACATGTATGTATTTGAAAAATCCTTATTCAAATTTACTAGTCTTTATGATTGAAAAATCAAATAAAAATTAAATATAACTAAAAAATGTAAAGCCAACTGTAATTAAATACGGTTTGTTCAAAGGTTATAAATAGCTGCCCCATTACAATTACCTGTAAGATGTAATTGAACGTTATCTATTACAAACTTGTAATGAGTATTAGGTGTGAATTACAAACAAAATGCGAACGATATTTTTTTTCGAATAAATATATTTTAAACAAAAACAAATTAAAAATTTTTGAAATTCGTTTGCATTTTGTGGGCCAGGCAGTAAATATATTATATGTATATTAAATAGAAATTGTAGCATGATTTCTATATAAAGCATTGAATGTTATTGTAATTGCAATGTAATTGAGATCTCCCAGACCTGGTTTCAAACATACATTAACGAAATTTTTTTCAAAAGAATTTACTTGTAAAAAAACAAAATACATTTGCTTAAAAAAAACTTGTTTCTTATGCTCCATATAAAACAGAATTTAAAACCAACAGAAAAGCGTCAGAGAAAACTTTTTAGGGTGCAACATCTGGCTTTGCCGAATTCTATATACCCTTTACCAAAGTGTAGTTATGCATATAAAAATGCAAGTATATACAAATATACATTAATATAAGGACAATTATGTTTAGTTTTATTCTGACTCAAGTTAATTTTTTAAAATTTTCAAAGAAATTTAATTTTTTATTTGTGATAACGAATGAATAATAATTTGATCGGTGATTAGTGTTGGATGTAAATATCATCTATTTAACTCACAGTTTATTTGGAAATAGGGCATGGTGATTGCTGGTCGCCTATATTAATATTTCCTATCATTTGATGAGTGAGAACGAAATTTACTACAACAACTTGTTTCTGCTTTTCTTTTTATATTATTATTCTTCATTATCACTACTTTTATCCTGTTAGATCTATTCTATCTATTCTGTTAGCTATCAGTTAGACCGCATGAAAGCAGTTGATTGTTTTTAGAAATCTTTTTGTTTTAATATTTATTCTTTGTGTTGGTCAGTATTCAACAGAATGTTGACCAGTCATGAAATTATTGTTTTGCACCGTGCCATGTGTTTTTAATTAGAATTTTAAATGTTTTTTAATTACGAACTTTTATTTGTTTTAAAACAGTTATTTTTAGTTTTCTTCTGGCTCATGTTCATTTTTTTAAATTTTCAAAGAAATTTAATTTTTTATTTGTGATTATGAATGAATAATAATTTGAAATTCAATTTAAAAAAATAATCGTCATAAATCAAGAAAAAGTTTGTAATTAAAAAACATTTAAAATTTTAATTAAATATAAGGACTTAACTCCTCAAGAAAAAAAAAGCAGATGCTGATGTGCCGATAAGAATAACTAATTGTACTGAATCTTTTTCATCGATCAATTATTCCCAAAAATATTTGTTGCATACTTTGATGATTCCAGGATACACATAAATAAAGAAATCAACTTTTGAACAACTTTATAAAGACATAATAGATATTACAAACAGAATGATAAACTTACATACATTAACTGTTGCCACTCATGGTGAAGGGTATGAAAAAGCACAGAACCTGAAACGTCATTTGAACGGTGTACATTTTTGTTAAAGTGCTCGTGTATTCGCTATTTAAATATGCAAAAAGATACCAATTTACATAAATTTTCACCAAATTAAGAGCAATTTCAGCTGATCACAAAACCATCCCTCCTATTTTTTTTTATTAACACGAAAAACGAAATTAAAGCAGAATGCCAACCACTCAAATAACACATTCACCAACCAGCACCACAACTCCAAATCAACAAATGGGGGGAATTGGCTACAACCCCTAACAAATACACAGATATGATAAACACATACATATATAAAAACATACAAATTTATGAGTGTGTTGTTCTGTTATATTTTTTCCTCTCAACAAACACAACAAACTTTTTAAATGGCTTTAACTTATTATACCCTGTAAGCTTTATGGCAAGAGTAATAAAAAAAATTATTTTAAGTTCTTCAAGCGATTAGCAACTTATTGATATTCCTAGATTAATTTTAAAAAATTTTAATTGCTAAACATTTTCTAAGTAAAAGCTTATATTTACGGGGAAAAAAAAATTTTTTTTTTTAAATGATTTGATAGAAATATTGAAAAAAAATAATAAACTGACAAAAACAGTAAGTTTTCATAAAGTATATACAGACATACATATGTACATACATACATATCTACGATTTTTCTTTAAAAAAAAATTATTATTATTTATTTCTTTTTAAAAAATTTTTCGAAATTTTCGTAAAGAAAAATCTAACCAAAATTCACTTTCCGGCCAAAACTTAAATGAAAAGAAATTATTCGTACTTTTTTATATAGAAAAATATGTTAAAAATTTCCTTTTAAAAAACATTAGTCAAACATTAATTTTGTATACAGAGAAAACTTACCAAAAATCTCCATAAACTAAAAACTGATCGCACATAAAACGTCAAGTATCTGTAAGACTAAAATCTAAATTCGAGTTAAAAAACAGTAATCAAATATTCCAACTGTGTCCTTTAAAATTTTCTCATTTAAATTGTCCATGACACAATGGGTGGTAAGGGAAATAAAAATACTTGTATTTATTATTGGTGGTGTTTTCTTTTGGCTGTTGTTAGATTTTTTCAACTTTTTTTTCGGTTGTCATCAAGTAAATTAACAAATTTACACCAACTTTTTTTCTCCTTTCTCATCAACATCATAGGCATTCAACAGACTGTATGACTGACTGACTTTCGCGCATTAAATGTAAATGGTTGTTTTACATTTCGTTCCATAAGTGAGTGGTATTTTAAATGTGTGGGGTGTAAAATTATTTCGAATTTAGTGGGTGTCCTTATGAAGAGTTATTCAAATTAATACTCGGCCCATTGCCACCCAATCAACTACTTTTTTTATTTTTTGTTAAAATACCTCCCTTTATTTCGTAGGTAAAATGTTTTTAATGGTTTTTGTCAAGACTTAAAGTTTTTTTTTTGCTGATGTCTTCCTTTTACCTACTTTTCTGGTATAATTTTTTCCGAGCTATCATGTTGTTTGTTGGAGGTGAGAGGCTTGTTGCTTTCATTGCTGTGGTATGCAACCAAACTTTGTACTTGTTTTTTATTTCTTACCAAATAACATGTTGGTTTCATATTGCGTTCGTTATTTGGTAGCTTGTCGAAAGGGGAGGAATGGTGGAATTATAGTAGAAATTACGGTAATAGAACTTCTGTGTATGTTTTTTCTTGTTTTTTTTTCGGTCGAATTTTTCTTTTTTTAATACATTTTCATTTGTAACAAATTAAATATTCTGACACCATTAGTGTTAAAAATGTTCACTTTGAAAACATTTTTGTGTACATTTATTTGTCAATTTGCAGTTATTTAGTGTGTTTTTTTTTTTATTAAGTAAATGCTTTATTTTGTATTAAAATTAACATATTTTTAACGGGAAAAGGAAACATATGGCAAATTCATATTTTTTTAATTTTACATTTATGTATACGCAGCAGAATAAAGGCTTTTTCAATATTTACAAGTCAACTTATTAAGAGGCTTAGCATAGGCGCCTAATGTTACCTTCTGAAGCCGTCAAGTTGTCGACCGACTCGACGGTTTTTTTTTAACACATCTGGCTTTAAGTATAAATTATTATTAAAGCCTAAAAATATTTATAAAATTTTTTGTCCAAAAGTAAAATTTTTTCAATATCGAGATTTTTTTTAAAATTAATTTATATACTTTTCAGATTTTATTTCACTAAAATTTGGTTATTTTGATTTCATAAGGAGTATTCATTTAATCACTTAGATGCCTCCTTTACCTCTAAAACTTTAAATGTTATATGAAAGTTTCCGAGTTAAAGAGGTAAAAGAGTCATTTAAGCGATTAAACGAATACCCCTTTTGTGTTTATAATCTAACACTAGTTTACAGTACATCTGTTGCCGGAATTATTGTTATTAACTACATATGCTACGCAGATTTCAAATATATAGGTAAAATATTTTTATCAGCTCTAGTTTTAGAGATATACCTTTATGTCAAAATGAAGGCAGTTGCTGGACATATGTTAGTATAACTCGAGAACATTTTACTCTATTTAACTAAAACAAAAATATGAAATTCGGCAATATTTTTATATTGCTTTTATATTTGATCAGTAGTTTTAGAGATATCAGAAAAGTTGTGCCGAAAAAATCACTTTTTATACAAAATTTTGAAAAATTTGGTTTTTAAAAGTTCATAAAAAATATGAATCTAAAGTTATATACCAATTTCAATGAAAAGGAGCTCAATTCGCTTAAATATACTTTACTATGTGCTATCGGGCCGAAAAAATTTATTTGTTGCATTTTTATTTTTTTATGAACTTTTTAAAAACAAAAATTTTAAAAATTTGTATAAAAAATTATTTTTTTCGGCACAACTTTCCCGATATCTCTAAAACTAATGAGCAAATTTAAAAATAATTTTTACACAGCTTTAAGATAATTTTATTGTCGAATTTTGGATTTTTGTTTTAGTTGAATAAGAAAAACCGTTCAACAGTTATACTAACATATGTCAAGCAGCTGCCTTCATTTTTGACTTAAAGCTATATCTCGAAAACTAGAGCTGATAAAAATATTCTTCTTATATATTTGAAATATAATCAGCAGCAGCTAAAATTTTTTCGGCAACCAATTAAAACCTTTTTTTTTGCAATAGTTAAAAAGTTAAAAAATTGTATAGTTTATACATGGTTTTTACATATAAGTTAAATATAAAAGATTTGCTGTATTCAAAGTTCTAATTTTATTAAAATTATTTAATAAAAAAACAATTTGAAAAAATATATTATTATTTATTTTTTAGCTCTAATTTATTTTACAGAAACTGAACTTATTTGATATTTTCCAAATTTTTTAAATATATTAACTTATAAAGTTCCTATTTGAAGGCCTTAATTTCCTCAAAATATATAGTTGTGACTGTTGTTACTTTATAACCAAAGTAACCACGGTGTAAAATAAAAAACCATTTGCGATACTTATAAAACAACAAATTTAAACTCGTTTTTGAAGAAGGCCGTTAAATTTAAATACTGTTGCAAAATAAACAAGTACTAAATACCAGGGCTTAAAAAGCTGCCGTCAACATGTATGGAAAAGCAACAATTTGCTTTGCTTTTCCATACATGTTGACTGCAGCTTTTTAAACCTTAGCAGGGTAGCAAGTAATAAAATTATTCAGTTCAGAAAACTATTTAGTCTTAAAGTTGAAAATTTTGTTGTAGCATAGTTTTTTAAAAATTTTAAATAAACTCATATATGATAATTTTCCATAAACTTAAAGTTTTTTAAAAATTTGACATAAATTACTATATAATAAATACTTGGCAGGACTTAGTCATTAAAACCAAATTAAATAGTTGTGTTTCTCTATTTTCTCTAATTTCCATATTCTGGATGCTTGATTTTGTTACTCACACTTCATGAGAATAATTTTATAAAATTTTTTTTAACATTCTTTAATTTTTTCCTCTTCTTTTCGCATATTC
The DNA here is from genome assembly GCA_003055125.1 of Paykullia maculata. Taxonomy (NCBI): domain Eukaryota; kingdom Metazoa; phylum Arthropoda; class Insecta; order Diptera; family Rhinophoridae; genus Paykullia; species Paykullia maculata. Next base: position 13,154 of record NDXZ01033559.1, read on the forward strand.
ATAGAGGAATTCATTAAAAAACAAAACCTCAAAACCTTTTAAACAATTGATATCCAAGCATGAAAAAAACAATATTTCCAAATGAATAACTTTCAAAAATGCAAGAAACCAAAGAAATATTATTAATGAAAAACAATAAAAAAAATATATAAATTGTTAAAGAAGAAGTTGTAGATGATGAGGAGCAAAAAAAAAATTAACAACTTAAAGCGTCTTGTATCTCGAAAGACAAACTGAAAAAAAGTATCAATTAACCACAAAATGTAATCGATACTGAGATAAAGTCGAAAAGGCAAAAATTACAGCTACAAAAAAAAACTACAACAAGCACTTGCAACAATTATTTTCATTCCTCACACAGTGTATTTAAATGCTGTTGCTATGGCATAAATACTCTATTGTTGGATAGTTGGATGGATGGATGGATCGATGAATGGTTTAAATAACATACAAACGACAATTGATATTTAATGGAAAAAAATAAAAACAAAGATAAGGAACAGCAAAAACAAAGTGACTTAACAATTAATAAAACCTTTCATGAAATGCAAGTATTTTGACCAAGTTAAGCGTTTATTAATGCGTAACGCGGTAATTTTTCTTTGTAAGGAGTTCCACTTACAAACAAAAGCAACAAAAATAATACTACAATTCCAATACTTTAATCCACTTCACACGAACCTCAACATTTATGCAATAAGTAGATGCAAAGGAGCAAAGCAAAAGTATTAATTCTTTTAAAAGTTAATAATTAAAAAAAATTTTAATATTTTTTATCGAAATATTTTAAATATAAAAAAAAATATTTAATTGAACATATGGGCGTGCTTAAATATAAAAAATTTATGTAAAAACATGGATAAAAGCTGTATACTCAAAAAAAATCTATAAAAAGAAAAACTTAAATAATTTTTATTTATAAACAAATTTTTAAACAATGAACTTTATTATTTCGATATGAATGAGGAATTCTTTAAATATTTTTAAACAGAAAATTTACGAATGTCTACGATGCATGAGAATTTTTACAATTTTCTTATAGAAAAGAAAATTTTTTAAATGAAATAGAATTTTGCAAAGAATAAATGAAGATATTTGGTTCTTTGCCTTAACTTTAGTTTTAAATGAAAGCATACCTTAACATTACTGTTACGAAGGTGGTCTGCTTGTTTCATTTAACATAACATATGATCCACTGTGAAGAAGTTATTGATTAAAGTTACATATGAAATCATCTAGATACATGTGAACGAACATATTTGCAGACTAACATTTGGATATTGTTTATATAGTTGGTATGAACACTTACAGTTCGCAAAAGTTTAGAGCTAAGAAAATGAAATTAATCAAAATAAAGTGATGCTTTTTTCAGTATAATTGTAATTTAATTACAAATATTAAAAACAAAAACAAGTAACGATATAACTAACATTCGTTCTAAACATTCATCCACATATTCGTTTACAAGAAATAAATACGTTTTTGCAAAAGAAAAAGTCGAAAAAAACATTCCATTGTTAAAATAGTACATTTGTGACATTTGATAGCGAAGTTGTTTAGCATAATAAATATATGGATGGTTGAATGAAATAATATTTTCACTTGATGCTTGAGTAGATGTTGCTTAAATTAAAAAAAATGCTTTTAAGTTGTTCGATAAATGACAGCTCGTTAACGGTAGTAGCGAATCTGATAGACAACAAGACCAAAAAGTTTCATTATGCTTTAGAAATAATCCTTAATAATCAAACAGCAGAACAGATTCTTCAAACCAAATGGTTTGATTATGCAAAATTAATTTCTAAATAACAACAAGTAAGAGCGCTATATTTGGCTGGGCCAAATCTTATATACCTTTCACCGTGTGTGGACCATTTGGCCAAGTGGTTCAATTTGTTTCAAATGTATCTTTAGTTTATCTCAAAGCTGCAAAACAATCTTTTTTTTTTTTTGTAAAAAAAAGAGGCAGTCGTCTTTTTTTGCCAGTTTTCAATACCAATTTTCTCGAAAGTAATTCCAAAAGTTTGATACTACACACACCCTTGAGTGACCTATGGGAGCTACGAAAACTTGATTTAAACCAACACATAGACAGACGGACATGGCTCAATCGACTCCCCTATCTATAAGGATCCAGAATATATATACTTTATAGGGTCGCAAAGGAATATTATAGAAATTACAAACGGAATGACAAACCTATGCCACCTGTGGTAAAGAGTATAATAACAACCAGACAACAGAAATCACTAAGTGACCTGATTTTAATGTACAAAAAATCAACGCTTTCCCTATTTAAATATTTTGTCATTTATTTTTTTTTAATATATTTTACAAGAAAGTGTTTTTTTCTCATAAATATTTTTTTAAGGCATGTAAATATTCATCTGAATTGTTCTCAATGCAAAGGCATTGCCAACAGTTAATTAAAAAAACTCAAATTACTAGCGAATATTTTACATAAATATTGAAACATTGTTTAACAACGAAAAAACATTACAATGACCGGTTGTGATAGTAAATGATAAAGCTTTAAACCAGCACACATTCGTTTTTATTTAATTTTAATTCTTTCTGGAGTTTTTTTTATGTTGTAGGGGGCACCCTTATTATCAGGTATATTGTGCTTTGTAAAGGCAAAACAGTGAATATACTTGAGGATTGTCTTAACACATACAATTTTAAATTTACTAGTATTTAAACAAATAAAATTTTTATTATTATACTTTAACTAACTGTGTAATTTTGAAATCCTTAAATATATAGAAGCTTATAGAGACAATTTTTCTTAACAATTTATGCAAAAATAACTAATTTCTTTACTTGAAAGATTTTTCCAACTAAGAAACAAAAAAACACATCTAGTTATTTTAAGCATTTAAATCTACAAAAGTTTTATAATAAAAAAAAAATAAAATAAACGTTACTCATTTAACTTCTTTATCCAGGGATAATATACTCACATACATATGTACATACATTCATTCATTTTTATAATTTTTTTTAATATTAGAACATCGTTGGTGGCTTCGTTCCGCTATATTA
>NDXZ01033562.1:0-10444 GCA_003055125.1 Paykullia maculata
AGTTTTGTATTTTCAAATTTATCGTTACATTTTCTCTAGCATTTGCGTTTTATCAACCGTATAGATTTTGGCCTTTTTTTGTCTTAAATAAAATTAAAAGTAAGAGCGCTATATTTGGCTAAGCCAAATGTTATTTACCCTTCACTACGTGTATTAAAAAAAAAAAAAAAATTTGCTTATATCCCGAAAAATTTTTCGGGAAACTTTACTCTTTTAACCACCTTTTTGATCCCTTTTGCCTTATTAGCAGCCAATTATCCTTTAATTTTAATATTTTTGTAAGTTTTAAGTTTAATATTTACATACATACATATGTATGTGTGTATGTATGCATTCAAAAAATATCTTTTTTAAGAGAAAACATTTGCTGATCGTTGCAGCAACTTAAAGCTTTTAAAGAAATAGCAACCTTATACCCTTAAGTTTTCTTAACCAGTTATTTTATACGTCAATAAGCTGTTCCGCAAAAACAATTTCGGAAAGTAAAAATTCAAATCAGTGTACATATGTATGTATGTAAGCATCCCTGCAGGAAATGTCAATAGTGAAACTGTACTGACTTACTATTGACACAGTCACCAGTACAAGTGACTTATTATACCCCAGCCAACGCTATTTACTATAGACATTTGACATGTGCGTGTCATTGAAAATTCACTACTGACATTGGTGCTATTGACTAGGTAGTTCTTTTGGAACCATATGTAGACATTTGAACCAGTGATTCACTAGTAGGTTTAAGTAATTTAAGTCTACACTTCTGGTACTTTTGACTTGCAAAACAAAAAGTATTGACGATTTGTTGACAATATCACCAAAAAGTCACCATAATAGTCGACAAACGTAATGACTTGTAGACCAAAAAGTCACCACAATAGTCGACAAAAGTGGTGACTTGTAGACACTTGACCCCAGGCTTCCTTCAGGAATATTAGATACATATGAATGTACATATAAAGGGTGATTTTTTTTATAGAGGTATAAAACTTTAAGTTGCAACACTTTTTTTAACTGGCGGCCATTTTGTCAGCTGTCAAGTGTTTTATGGTTAGTTTGATTTGGCATTTCAACATAAATAGACTGACGCCTGAACAACGCTACCAAAATGGCCCAAAACAAGATTGCCGTTGATTCCGATTTTCATAAGCGAATTTTGTTTAGCGATGAAACTCACTTTTGTTTGAATGGATGCGTCAATAAACAAAACTGCCGTATTTGTAGTGATGATAAACCTCAAGTGTATGTTGAGACACCGTTACATCCAGAAAAACTAACTGTTTGGTGTATTTTATGGGCTGGTGGAATCATTGGTCCGTACTTTTTTAAAAACGATGCTGGCCACAACGTTACAGTCAATGGTGACCGCTATAGAGGCATTATTACAGACCTTTTCGTTCATCAATTGAACAACCATGATGATGTGCAGGAGCACAAGACGGCGCAACATGTCACATGTCGTGCCACAATTGATTTATTGAATGAAACGTTTCGTAACTGCATAGTTTCACGTTTCGAACCCGTGAGTGGGCCTCCAAGATCGTGCGATTTAACGCTGCTAGACTTTATTCTGTGGCAATATGTGAAGTCGCTAGTTTACGCCGATAAGGCCGAAACGATTGACCACGATTGGCCGCGTTATTGTTAATATACGGCCACAAATGTTGAAAAAAGTCGTCAAAAATTCGACCTCCAGATTAGACTACGTCTGAGCCAGCCGTGGCGGTCATATGCCAGAAGTCATATTTAAATTATAATGCTAGAAGATTATCTTTCGAATAAAGTAAATTTCATGTCAATTTAAAAAATTCATCTTTGTTTTATTCCATTTCAAAGTTCTTTACCTCTATAAAAAACACCCTTTATAACAAACAGATGGTAATTAATGTTATACCTCCAATATCTATTCGTGTATTTCGATTCACGTTTTTTTTCACTCATTATTCATTTAATATTTATTTGCACATATATTTATTTACATAATAGGCTTTTGGCAATATTATCAAGAACTCTTCTTAAATATTTATTCTAAACACTTAAATATATATGTTTTTTTTTATTCTTTTCTCTTACATCAATCAATTATTGCTTAATTAAATTTTAATTGTGGCTAAAACAATAAAATAAATAAAAAACTACTGTTAATAAAATCCATCACTAGCAAAATCGAAATCAACAAAAATAATAATAAAAAAGAAAATTATATTACAAACTAACATTAAACTTAATTAAAGGCGACACCAAAAGATAGGAAAGAAAAAAAAAACCCTTCAATACAATACAATAATGGTATAAGTTTTATATTTATACAGAGAAGTAAATAGTAAAATCAATTGTTTCTACTCTGTAGCATTTTCCTGTACTTATGTTCATACGAGGACAGGTTGAATAAGTTTACAAATAAATAAATATTTAGGCTGTGTGAACCCCTTTACAGCGTGTAGCTTTGAAATTATAAGTGTATTTACAACTTCTGGGACAAATGTTTTATACCTAAAAATAAAATTAAAAAAATAAATAATTTCTAAAAGTTATCCGGGCGCTGAAAAAAAAATGTTTTTTGTTTAAATATTTGTGTAAAAAAATAGAGGCGGTCGTGGTTTGTTACTGATATCTCAGTGGTATAGAAACCAATGTTGCTGATTTTTAATAGCAAAGTGTTCCTAAATATTTCCGATAGATTGATGGCACGTACGGGTCCGTAGGACATTAGGGGGCTGCAAAAAGTTGATTTCAACAGACGGACAGACGAATACGGCTTAATCTATACGAATTCAAAATATATTTATAACTCTATCAGGCAGAAAAAACTATTACGCATACTCACGATAAAAGTCATTTCTAGCACGATCGTAAATGAACGTTTTTTGTTTGCTCCATGTCCTTATCCAAATACAAAATCACATACATACATTTTTTATATACTCAGGCTAATGAATGTTTGTGGTATTGAAACAATTTATTTATCACCACTATGCGAGAGTCACAACAGTCACTTAAGCTATTTTTATATCTACTTTATAGTTTTTACTTACTACTTACGTAAAACGTTCCTTTAAATAAGCTTTTTGACTAAGGGATATCTGCACCTTTTATGTTATTGTGATAACATTTCTACCTTAAAAAAAATAACCTGATGCCACAGCTTAACGATCTACGATGTCCATGGGACTATCAAGTGCACCTAAGAATATTTAATAATCCACTTGATGAAATGTATATGGGACAGCAAGGAAGTCGTCTTTTTCATTAAGACAGCTCCTATGGTAGACATTGTGAAGACCAAGAAAATATAAAGTGGTTGTGGGCGTTCTTCTTTACAAGTTCTTTTGAGAGGATGCTGATATCCTTTATTGCTTCTAAAGCATCCAGCACTATTTCATTGCTCGTATTTTTAGAAGAAATTTCTTTATCACGAATGCCCCAATACCAGTCTGGCATAGTATCGAGTTAGCAATGCGTTAAATGCACTTGATTGTTTAAACATTTTCTAATGGGTCGATTATGGAAAGTTATATTTGTTGCTTGCTTGAAACTACAACTTTACAGTTACAAACTTGACAAATGAAATTGACAGATGTTAGTTGCCAGCTTCCATCTATTATAATCACATTCTTTTCTTACAGACGACAACTAAGCTAAGCTAAGGAATTCGTTAAACGTCTAAATTTTTTAAGAGTAACTTTTAAACAATTCCAACTGTACAATGCGTTAAAAAATTTATTGTAAACACAATTAATTATTTAACCTCTAAACGACTTTTTTTTTTCTTTTCTTTACAATTGAAATACCTGGAAAAGAATACTAAATGATTTTAGTTGACTTTTCAGATCAGTTTCATATTCTGATTGTGCGTTCGAAAGTTTACGTGCTTTTCTTATTTCCTCTATAATCAACAGAGAATATTGTATTGAAAAAAAAAACAAAAATGAAAACATTTAATATAATGACAACTGAAAGGGCTGCAAAAGAAGATGGACACAAATGACAATGACGAAACGAAAATGTTAATGACACTATTGTATTATTGTTACTATTATTATTATTATTTAATTCCTATAATTCCTAGGTGGAACCATAGGGCCTCAATGACACTAATGTACTAGAACTTAAATGCAAGAACTGTTGCCATATATAAATACATTTTTTTAACTTTAAAATTTATTTAAAAAAACCTTTATTGTTTCATTCCAAACCAAATATTTAAACAATTTTTAAGATCTTTTTTTAGTTAACAGGAGTATAATAAATAACCCCTTCTATAGTAAACTTAAAAAATAAATCATAATAAATAAATATATTTTATAAACTTTTTTATATTTACCTTAGTTTTAAAAATTGTAATACAATAATGCCCAGATTTATTGTCATTAGGTAACTTATGTATTTGTAAACTAAAGTGATAACTATTGTTTACCTAATACGGACTTTTGGTGTCTTGTGACTTGTGGCTAAACTATTGTCATTAGTTATGAAAGTGAGTTTGGCGTTAGAATACTTTTTTTTTTTTACTTTTTAAACTTTAGACAAAAAAAGTTATAATTTAACTTTTAAGATTAAAAAGTTGAACAAATAATAAAAATTACAATTAAATTAAATACATAATTTTAAATAATAATATTTTATAAACATAAAGTCAATTTTAAAAATGTTCAATATAGTTTTAGTATAAACAAGTAAGAGCGCTATATATGGTTGGGCCAAATTCTAATATGCCCTATACCAAGTGAAGGTATGTTATAGAAAGTGTATGTATGTATGTATTTACATGTCCGAAAGGCAGTTAAGTTCTTGGAAAACTTGATTTTTTTATGATAGAAATTTTGGTCCGTATAGGTTTTTAGCCTACATCTTTGCAGATTATTTTTTCAAACATGTCTATTAATTATCCAAAAGTTGCAAAATATTAATTTTTTTTTTGTGCAAAAAAAAAGTGGTCGTCTTTTTTTTCATATATCTCAGCCGATTATTGATGGATCTTGTGCCAGTTTTCCGTACACAGAAAAAAATATCGGCACTTTTTTTTTCAATTAAGGTGTTTTTAGAATTCAGGATTGAATTTAATTACGGTTTTATTTAATTCAATTAATTATTTAATCAACTATTTTATTTTTTTATATTTTTTTTCAATTAGATTTTTTATTGAAAGACACTTTTTTTGAATTAAAGAATTAATTTATTCAATTAACTCTCTTAATTGAGTTAAGCTCCTATTGAAAATATTGGTTTTTTACCATTAAAGTTTTGAAATATTAAAAACTGATTTTGCTTTTTACATTTTTGTCGGTTGCATGGTGTAGTTGTAGTTGAACCAAAGTATCCCGGTTCGAATCACGGCAGAGGAAGAAATTAAAAAAATTAAAATAAAATTTAAAAAAAAGCCAACACACACCACTTAACTTAGCAAGGATATGTACACACCACTCAATTGTATCTGACGTTGTTTCGAGGCAAAGATAGATAGATGGCGGAAATCTTTTCTTTTCACTGACATTAATATTTTTTCGATTTACATTTTGATTAATTCAATTAACAACTTGTTTAAAGTAATTTTTTTAAATCAATTTTTTAATTAAAATCTAAAGTTTTGTTAATTGGAAAAAAATCGCTGTTTTTATATTTTTAATATTTTAAGTAATTCATTTAATCATTTTGGTGATAGGTGCAAATTTGAACATTTCTTTCCTTGGTTGAATCATTTTCATGATTCAAACAATTTTTTAGTTTTTTCTTTGTACAGATATACTCGAAAGTAGTTCTAAAAGTTTAATACCTAATACAAGTGTATGTGACTTATGGGAGCTACGAAAAACTTGTTTTCAACCAACACACGGACAGACAGACAGAAGGACATAGCTAAAACGACCTCCCTATCTATAAGGATTCATAATATATATTCGCAAGTGAATATTGTAGAATTTAAAAACGGCATGACAAACCTATATATACCCTAAACACCTGTGGTGAAGGGTATAAAAACCAAACTTGTAAAGATGATGACTTATAATTTGACGACTTGTGAATTTTTAAATTAATTTTGACAATTTTTTTTAAATTAAAACATATTTGATGCCACTTTTTAACATAGATTGCGGCGTTTCTACTCCTTAAAATCTTAAAATGATCGAGTAGCGTTAAAACGCACGGACAAGGTGACCATTTTGAAACATTTTGATGTTTAAAACAGCTAAAAAAGAAATATGAAGGAACTAGCAACGCCACAAGTCCATAAAACTTACCAACTGGTGGCTTTTCTGTATTTAATGGCTTCCAATTAGGTAGTTTTGCTTAAATAATTTTTTATTGCTAAAAACAGGGTTGCCAGATTTCTGCCTTTAATTATTTTGTTTTTTTGTAAATGTTCTAAGATTCCAAAATTACCTTCCTCCCCATAACCTGTTTGTATTAGTACAAATGTACTTTCAATATTGAAAAAGTACTTTTTATGATGGGCAATCGATTAACTATCGATTAAAATAACATGATTTTCCATATCTGTCAACTGTAGTAAAAATAAAAAATACAAAATTGATAACATCTTGGATACGAACACAGTAACAGAATAAACAAAAATTAAACGTCGTATTATGGTGCAGTTAACGCTGTTTAGATATTCAGTAGAATGATGGAAAGGGGTAACGAAAGGGCAATCAAACGACTGTCATTTTTAAATCGGCTGGCTGGTAGGTACAAAATGTACTGTTTGTTTGGGGACACAGTAAACTCGAAAACATCATACGCAAGCTCAAGCGCACCAACAAGATAACAAACAATAATGGCTTGAAATTAAATAAAATCAAACACACAGTCACACCAACATAACCAATACATACACATACATATATTTATAATGATTATTACAACACTGCCAACTTTGTTTCTTCTTCTGCTTCTTTTATCTACATACATAAGTATGTATTGCCCTTCCAGTTAGATGAGAACACAGAAAAGAATTGTGCAATAAAAAATTAATAGAATTTAACGCAAAATGCATAATAAAAAAAGTCATTATAAACAAAATGCTTAATACATTTGTCAGATAAAAAAGAGTAATAGCGCAGCCGTCTTTTTTTGCTTATATCTCAGCCGGTTATAAATGGATATGGCCAGTTTTCAATACAGATTTTCTCGAAAATATTTTCAAAACCACATACTCTGGGTGACCTATGGGAGCTACGAAAACTTGATTTTAACCAACACACGGACAGACGGACATGGCTAAATCGACTTCCGTATCTATAAGGATCCGAAATATATATAGTTTATAGGGTCGCAAATGAATATCGTAAAAATTACAAACGGAATGATAAACTTGTCACCTGTGGTAAAGGGTATAAAAAATCCTCTCCGAACTGAGGCTACCTGATTCATTGTATCATTAAGCCAATGGTTGGCGCAACATTGTTCGCATTGTTCAAGTTTGGTGAGTAATAACAAGACACAATTAACGTTAACACATTCCTGATGGAAAGGTGATTAACATATTAAGTGATGTTTCCACAATATCATCGTGCTTTGTGTTTGTTGCAATAAAAAAGAAATATGAACAATTTTTGTTCGTTTTTCTTTTAAAAAACCTAGAGGCAGCGCGAAATGTTTTTACTTTTATACTCTTTAGCACAGGTGTCAAGTTTGTGAATTCGTTTGTATTTTCGACAATATTCATTTCGGACCCCATAAAAAAACATATATATTCTGGTGCTTATAGATATGGAAGTCGATCTAGCCATGTCCGTCTGTCCGCCTGACCGTCTCTGTGCATGTGTTGATTTTTGAAGCTCCTATAGGTCACCTAGAGTTGTACTTGACATCAAACCCTTGAAAATATCCTCGGAAAAATCTGCATTAAAAACTAATAATTTTTCGCACAAAAATTCTTATTTTGCAGATTTTAGTTAACTTACAGCCTTGTTTGTTGTATTTGTGTGTAGTATATCACTTTTAGTTCATTCGAAATTAGACTAATTGGCCCAGAATCCGCAAAGATATGGCAGAAAAACCTACATACATACATACATATGTATATAGACAAAAATGTATATCATGAGTCAAGTTTTCTAAGACTTAATTACCTTTTGGAGATGTTTCCGTGAGTATTTTTCGATTCACAATCACGCACGTGCACAAAAATAATTTCATAAACGTTCACGCACGCGGTAATTAATGTAAATAAATAAGAATGTGTAAAATATTATTTTAACAAAAATATTTTTTTTTGTAATAGAAACATACATACATACTTACACAAATAATATGTAAACATGTATGTTTGTAGGTCCGTGCGTGCGTACGTGCTTTGTTTGTAAACAATTTATTAATTTCTATTAATATTAATAAGAATTATTTATATGTATGTATGTACATACATATGTATGTGTACATATGTATATTACATACAAATATACATTTATTTACATACATAAAGACATATAATATTTATATATTATCTCCCTTATTCATAAACAATATTTAAATTTATCAAGGGTTTTTAAAACAAATTTTGTATAAAAATTTCGTTCAATAAACTTAAAAATTTATTATGAATAACTATGTACATAGGTATATGTATATAGATACATATCGCACACCCAGTTTAAAAGTGACACAACTCAAATTTTTTAATTTTTCAGAAATCGAAATAAACTGTTTTTGACGTAAATAAAAATAGTTAAAAACAAAAACGTTGGACCGTTGAATTCGAATTAAAACTATTTAGCACTTAGCGTAGGGATCTATTACCATTATATTTTCTGACACAACTAAAAATAAGTCACTTTTATGAATTGCAACTTTATACCAATTGAAACATAAAGAAAGACATAACTGTTTTTTAGTAACAGTTAACAACAAAAAAATACACTAATATTTTTCTTATAGATTAACAAGTGTATTGTGCATAGTTTAAGCATATAAAATCGAAAAATGAAAATTTTGAGTTATGTCATTTTTGTCTATATTAAATTAAAAAGAAATATCTGCTCTATTTTTATCGCTTATAATATGCAGCCATTATATCCTCCGTAATATTTCCATAATCAGTTTCTTTTTATACATAATATTTGTCAAGAAGATCATTAAATTGTTTACTACAATGATTTAAAAAATAAAAACTATAAAGATTCACCATATACTTTCACAATTATTTACTTATAAAGGGGTTTTTTTTCTTAAAGAGCGAGTTGATGTGCACGACGAGGAACAGACCGACACATGTTTTCAGGCACACTTTCACGGACAACGGCAAGCGATAGCAATACCTTTTCATGAGCTGGTTGTCGAGTACTGTTGTCTTGTCGCCGAGATCAATTCGCAATACTGGTTCAACTAATAGTTGCATTGCGGATTTGTAAGGAAAAATATTATTTTAGGGGCCATTATTATGACCTGTCTATAAAGTGTGTGATAACTAAAACTAATTTCAGCTTAACTGATCAATTAAATTTCATTTCATTATAAGTACTTCCATTTAAAATTAATTTTATAATTTTCAAATTATGGCAACCTTTTGGGGGAGGCTTGAATAGTTGAAAAAGAAAAGTGGCACCTTTATCTAGTACAGACAACCTTAATTTAACAAACCTTACGTTAAAAGTTAAAGGTAAAAAGAACTTCCCTTTAGTTTATCGTTCACTTTTAGATTAAAGTTTAGTTATAATAATGAAAAACTATTTATCTGTCCCATAACATCCGTACTCTAGCTATTGGTATGTTGTAATAAAGGCCCTAAATATGACAAGTTTGCTTATTATTGAAGAATTTTTTAAACCATTAATAGTTTTGTTGTTTAAATTGTTACTTATTATTAAACAGAAAAAAAAAGATTTCCTCATTTCCTTGTTCCTTTCTAGATTTATAAGTTTATTTTCTGGCTTTTAATTTTATTTTATAATTAATCTTTTGTTTTTGCAAGAATGTTAAACATGCTATTTGTAAATATGTATTGTCAAGTATTTGTAGAAAAAATAGAGAAAAACGAAAACCACCAATTTCCAATCTACGTTGTAATGAAGAAAGCCCAATCTTTTAGAGTGTCGAAATCAATAATAAACACAAAGATATTGACAAACAAACAAATAAAAAGTAACCGAAATTGAGACAAAAAATATGATAAAAACACAAATAATGAATCGAAGAAAGTCACAAACAAATATTGTGGGCAATTAAATGCCACAAGCTATAAATAAAAACTAAATACATTGCGTAGGCGTCTGAATGTGTCTTTACACCAACTTCATTTTTTAACCAATTCTTTTTCTTTTCCCTTTTTCTTTTGCTGGAAACATTGTAACAAGCGAATAAGAAAAACATGATAAAAGCTAATAAAAATCAATTTGTTATAGACGCGCAATCATGGATATTATAAAATGTGTCGACTGATAAGTTCTTTCAATAGTTTAGAAAGACGTATAAATATATAAAACTAGTAAGAGCGTTATATTCGGCTATA
>NDXZ01033564.1:0-14056 GCA_003055125.1 Paykullia maculata
CGGCTTAAATCTACTGCCAATAATTAAATTTCGCGAATGCTTTAAAGCTGTTGTCATTAAAGTTTTTTTTTTCAAATGAAAAAAATAAAATATATGTATTTAACTACACATTTGTTGTCTTGATAGCCATCTTTGCCCACTGATTAGGTGAGTAAATAGAATCCTTTTTGCATGATTTTTATTTGCTTTTTTATGACCTATAGCTGCTAAATTAAAATTTTAAGCTTTTTGTTTTGCTTTGCTCTGTTCTTTAACATCTGTTGAACACAAGTTAGGAAAAATGTTCTTCTTAAACCTAACAAACATCTGTGTGAAAGAGTGTCGCTTATAGATATGAAATTTATTATAGTATTTTCTAATAAAATTAGATCAACAAAATTTCTTGCAAATTGTCGTTAAAAAAAATGATTCACGCAAACTTTAGTACAAAAATATAACTTAGAAAATTGACCTTTTATTTAAACATTAATGAATTAAACAAACAAAGAGACAAAAAGTAAGCAAATTTTAAGTACAAGTACACTTGCATTGAATGTTATCCAGATAATGACTAAAGAAAAAAAAACATACAAAGAATATAAAGACAATGAGAATCAAAAAAATTTGGTTGTATGTAATTTTTGGCCTGTTTTAACACTAAGAAATTTAAACAAAAGTTCTTAAAAAAAAAAAAAAAATAGTTTTTTTATGTTACTTCGATGATCTCATCACGCTCACTTACTTATGATCAGTATAGCCTGGCAAATCATCGTGAATAGATTGATGCTTAAACAACGTTACCAAATTATCTAGATTATCTTTGAAAATCAGTCATCTATTCGCGCAATTTATAGAAGATGTTTTATCGCAAAATTGTGTTCAGCGTTAAGGCAAATTTTCGGCTCAACGGGTTTGTAAATAATCATAACATATAGAGTGAAACTAATCCACAAAATACCCCATACGCAAAGAAAAAACATTATTGAATATGGTCACGGTAATATGATCACAGACAATTTTAAAATTCTATGATTTATACAATCGTTATATGATTGTCATAATCATAATATGGTTGTAGTCATATTTTCCGTCAATACCATGATCATATATATGATGGCAAGAATCATTATATATTTGTCCAAACTATAAATATGTTACGGATAATCATAAAAAATAAAAATGTATGATGTTTTCAGATAATGGTTATCATATAATATGAAACCATCATATATTTTTAAATTTTTTATTAACAATTTTTTTTCAAATCATTTAAATGAGAGACAAAAAGTGAAAAATTAAAAGTACAACTGCACATGAATTGAATGTCATCCAAATAATGACCAAAGAAAAAAAATCACAGTGAGAGCGCTATATTTGGCTATGCCAAATCTTATATAACCTTCACTACGTGTATTTAGGTTAAAAATTTTTTTTTTTGCCGATATCTTTTTTTTTTATTTCTCAAAAGGTATGTCTAATTTCTGATCGTTTGATACCAATAACGCGTCCGTACAACATCGGGGGGCTGAGAAATATTGAAAAATATTTTTTTTATGGTCACTTCATCACGCTCACTTACTTATGATCAGTATAGCCTGGCAAATCATCGTGAATAGATGATGCTTAAACAACGTTACCAAATTATCTAGATTAACTTTGAAAATCAGTCATCAATTCATGCAACTTATAGGAGATGTTTTATCGCAAAATTTTGTTCAGCGTTAAGGCTCATATTCTGCTCAACGGGTTTGTAAATAAAAAAATTTGCTACATATAGAGTGAAACCAATCCACAACATACCCCACATACTGATGATATTACATTAAAGGTTTTTGGTCAAAAAATTTGAATGACATTAGTCCGGCTACCGAAACCAACGAAAAATTAAAAAATTTGTCGATAAGTTGATTTTAGGAAATGAGATTGTCTTTCAAGATCGTGCGACACTCTCGATTATTTCCTGTAGGACCACGTGAAGTCACTGACTAATGCTGATAAACCAGCAACAATTGACGCCTAGAAGGCCAACATTGTTCATGTAATTTGTGACACATGGCCCGAAAAGCTCGAAAAAGTGGCATAAAATTAGACGTCCATATACGCTTCGTCAAGAACAGACGCTGTGGTAATATGCCCGAAATCATTTTCAATATTTACCTGTATTGATCTTTCGAATAAAAATGTTTTTTTTTAATAAAATTTAATTTAATTTCTAATAAGTCTAAACAAATACCTTTATAAAATTTACATTCAATACCAGTAGTAGCGATTCTAAACTGTATTCTAATTGGCCAAAATCGAAAAAAATTGCGATTTTGTTTTTTTATAATTTTAAGAGTCTAAATCAAATTTATGTATAACAAAATGTATGTATATCGCAAATTTACTTTACTGTCTGTATACTTAACCTTTTACTGAATTTACCACGGTCAAAAAAGATAAAAACCTAAAACTGTTTTTGTTTTAAAAAATATATCTTTACTTCTTCGGCTGTAATCCTTATATGAACATTGTCAACCAAATAATGGATAAACCTAAAACAGTGGTAAAGCTGTAGATACATGTTTTATATCGTTAAAAATTTTTTATTTTTTCTACACTCTTCCTTCATCCCAAAACATTATCGTAGTCTTAAACAAAGTTAAATATTTTAAACACAAAATTATTTTATTATTGCTAAAAACCGACATCTGACTGATACTTGGAAAATAAAATGAAATTTTTATTAATTTCCAGACAAAAAACATTATAATTCATTGACCTTTGAACTCTCATTGTGTTTTGTTCAAATATATGTATTTTATCCTTAATAATTTATGATTTTTATTATAATTTCATTAAATGAGCTGTAGCGATAAAATAATTATGGATGATGGCTTAATGAAAATATAAGCAGGATTTGTTTTTCGTATAAGAAACACACAATACTTTGGAAGACTTAACATAAAATATTTTATATATAAATATGGGTTTTTTAATAGAAACCGTTTTTTATTAAGTTTTCTTTATCATTATTGTTTAAGTGCTTTCGTTTGTTTTGTATTTTGTTTGTCTTTCATCACATTCTTTTGTTTTCCATAAAATTGCGTCTTACACATTTCATTAAGGGATGATGATAAACAAGTCTGTTTGCAACCATCCCCTTACATGCCAAAAAACGGTAAATTTTTAAATATTTACATTTAACTTAATGGGTTTGCCTATTTGTTAAACATAATTCATCCACCACAAAAAGGAAAACAGCATGGAATTGCAGTTTGTTTACAAAAACAAATTTTCCGAAATCTGATATGTAATTTTGCTGACACAAATTGATTGGAAATTAAAAAGGAATTTTGTTGGAAAATGACAGGATGAAGACGAAAATGTGGTAAGTGCTGATTGCCAAAACAGTCAATTCATTTTAATAAATAGTTGCTAAATTTGTTTTTTTTTAAATATTAGAATTTAATTTTTTAACTAAACCTTATCGTGATGGAAGTAGGTTCAACTTTTTGATTAAAATGAATTTTGCTAGGGGAAGTAATTTTGATAGAAATTTATTATTTTACCACAAACCACTCCTATAGAATAATGTGCAAAATTAAATTTTAGAAATTGTATTAGTTATTTTTATATGTATTTTAAGGCTCTACAGACTCTATTACATACACAAACACCCAGTATTAATATGATAGGTCATTGACATTACCTTATTTGTTTTTTTTAAAGATGATTTTGGCCCACATTTTAAAGAAAGTATTTAACTGATTTCTACCACTAAATAAGTGTTTAAATATTTCTGTTTGCCTAATTGGATTGCTGTTTATATGCTAAGAAGTCTTTTAGCTAATAGATATTTTTCAAAATGCAGCATATTTCTATTGACCGACCAAAAAAAAACAAAACAGTTTGAGCAATTGCCAAAATTAAATCAAGGCTAGAATTTTGGCAAATAGACCTTAAAACAATTAGGAGATTTTTATTTAAATGGTTTCAATAATAGTTGACTTGTTATTTGTTGTTGCAAAAAACATATTGTTTTATTAAAGAGGAATATTTTTTTTTATAATTAGGCTACATTTAAAATTTTTTCTTTACTGGCATAAAACCGATTAGGTGTTTTATTAGGTGAAATCCTGTTGAAACTACGTAGGATATGTTTGGTCCGCATAGTAGTGCTCTTTACGTTGAAAATGTAATTAATCATTAACGAGTTGAAACCACATAGCTAATAATTATCTGAAAGACATATCGATTTTATCCTTTAATGACAAAAAATGGACCTTTAAGTGTTGCCAAACTTTCAACATAATCTATACAAACAGGATAAACCTTAAAATTTTGTGCATAATAAATTTCTTATCTAAAGTAGTTGCTTAATTTATTGCTAGACTTATTTAAAAAAATCGCTTGAGTTTGTATAGCCTTTTTTAAATTTTAGGTGAAGATCTACGATAATTTTATCATTTTCGACCAACCCCTTTTTACAAAATAATGTTTGAAAATAATTTTTTATACTATAAAATTTAAGTTTTAATTGTTTCTCAGCTTAAATAATATATTTAGGAATTTCTAAAAATGTCTTATAGATTTACCTTTTGCGTCTATTTTAGAGAGGGCTACGCAAGCATAACAAAAGCAGTCTAAAATCCTCATCTACCGTTTCAAATACTGCTTAACTTTTTTACATTCATTTTAAAACAAATGTATTCAGAACAAAATGTTTTGAAACACAAATGAATAACGCAAAATAACACAATTAAACCGCAGAGCATAGCAAAAGTAGTACAAAGTTAAAATTAAAAAAACTGTACCCGAAACATGCTTTAATTTCTTTATTTTAGCGTATTTTTTAACTATTAGACAAAGTATTGTAAATTACGCTTAAACTAACAAAGCTTTAAGTTGTTTTAACTCTTATAAGCAATTTATCATAACTACAATTTTAAGAAAAGTATTATATATTTTATAAAGGAATTTACATATAAAAAATGAAGGACTATACAAATCAAAGAAATCGCAAAAGTTAAATTTCCTTAAAAAATAATTCATATAATAAATTTTTCATGTGCTTAAATAAAATTTTTTTTTTAGTTCTTTAAAGAATTAGATTGATAATTAAGACATTTGGCACTCTAATGCATTAAAAAATATTTTTTATTTCCGCCTTGATTGCATTTATATTTTTTTTTATTATGTGCCTGCCCATTTGCAGCATTTCAAAATGATTATTAATTTTAAATATAGTTTTTAATTGAATTAATTGAATACACAGGAGTCTGCTTTGTAAATAAAATGAAAAAAAATTAAAGCAATTAAGAAAACAATACTAACAAATGTGAGTTTGTATGTTTGTAGAAAACAATAACAATAACAACGTAATGTTATTTATAGAAGACATGCGCCTTTAATCATTTTGAGTATTTTTACTCCCAACACCATATACTAAAAAATGCGACAAGTTTTTTTTTTTTATAACAAATTAACATCCATACATAAGTAGATACGTACATACACTGTGTTCTCTTATTATAACAAATGTAAATACATTTTTATCTTAAAGATAAATGTCAATTTATATAAACTATGAAACGAGTTAAAAATGTTTAAAAAATTGGTTACTTTGTATATTGGTATATATTGAATTTTTTAAAAAAAATTATATTACTCTAATAAACTTTTTTTTTTGTTTATTCCATTATGTAACTTCCCAAAGTTGGTTTCAAAACTTTAAATTACAAAAGAGAACAGAGCATGAATGAATGTATGTGTTTATGTCAGTAGAAAAGTCCCGCTCAATGTTAGTCACATTATAAAAGTATTGTTTATTATGAATAAGGAAATAAAAATTCTGTTGCTTCATTTTGACTCAACATTAAAAAATATCAAAATAAATTCCATTTTTTATTTCTATGAAATTGTAAGTTAAAATAGATACAATTTACATTTAATAACAATAGTAAAGCCGTTATGACACAACATTTTTATTTCATTGAATTGATATAAAATTGATAATAAGAAATAGTAAATGTTAGAAAGAACAAACTATAAAAAACATAAACAAAAATGCAATGTTTTTATTCTTTTGTTGTTTTCTATTAAAATGTAGCCAACTTTTTGTTTACGATAAAACGTTACAAAGCAACAAATAAGCGTAATAAATCGCGGTATTGGCCCATAAAATGGCGATTTAGCAACTTTTTTAGTGTTTCAAGCCTGAAATGTCAATTTTAAGTTAAACAGTTTTACATTTTTTTTGACAGAACTTAATTTTTTATCGATAACTTGAGTAAAATGTTTGTCAATTTGCTATTTATGTTTATATATCTAAACTCTTTGCACCTTGCATATTTTTCTATTACATTATATTTGTACTGCTCACAAAAACTTGAACAATGCAAGAAAAATGTAGTGTCATAAGGGCATAACGATGAGAAAAGTGCTGAAGATGAAATCTCTGGTTTCGAAAATGCATTGTACTTAGTTGATATCATATCGGTTAACTAGCTATTTGAATAAATATTATTCTTAATGATTTTAAAAGTATATAAACTTTCTTAAATCTCCTTCGATGTAAAAAAAGATTACACAAATGTAGGTATAGCATAATAAATATTGCTAAAGAATTTTAATTTTAATTCAGTACTTTTGAGAAATATCCCCTACCTTTTTATTATATTAGCAGTAATGCCAACTTTGGGTCAATAATTAATATTTGCGATAGTTTTTGACATATATATGCCGAATTTCGTAAAGATTGCAAAAACAGTGGTTCTATATAAAAACACCAGCATACATTTTTTTATTAATAATTTCAAAACCTGTTATTACTTTAAGCGTTCAAATTAACAAATAAATAATAAATAGTGTTAAGATACGGTTGTTTTAAATTGATCTTTGTAAAGTTTGATTGCGTTTTAACTTAAACAAATTTTCTTTAATTATGTATAATGTTTTTTTTTTAACATAAGCCAATATTATTAATTCAGTTAAATACTGAATCATATATATTTTTTTAAACAATAGACATTTTATGGTGGAACATCGTAACAAGTTGTCAGATAATTTTATGTCTTATATGAAATTTGAGAAACAGGTTAACTTTTAGAACTTATGGTTGCTTTAAGTAAAGTTGTATGTTAATGTTTATCATTTTCTATTATTAAATATAAATATCATAATTAAGGTTACGAATAATTGTAAAAAGTGCCAGATTTGCGCGTTTTTATGATTTGGATTAAAAAAATTATTATCGGGCTTAAGCAGCTAAAAGGGGTCAAATCTTGACCAAAAAGATGGGCTTAGTTGGCATAAATTATAGAAGTGTCGAAAATAAAATTATGCTTACTTTTAAATAAAATATTTTTAGCTAAATTTGTACAATGTTTACTATTAGATATAATTTATTAAAATAACTTGCTTGCTTATTATGTAATTTAAATAATATATACAAACATCTGATAAAATGTTGACTTTTTTGACAAGAAAAAACAAACTAAACATACACAAAAATATTTGTTTTAATTACAACATTTTTAAAACAAAATTTTACACTACAATATACATACATAGATTTTATTTGATTAAGTGGAAAACTTCTACTCACATTAAAAATAATAATTTAAATAAAAACCCAAACAATTAATTAAATAATTTAGGCTTTAATTGTTTTTCGGTGTTGAATTCGAACATAATTCTAAGAAAATAAAAACTAGGAATACAAGTTTAGTTTCTATTACACTTCAAGGTCATTTTTAATTGATTGTATACAATATAGAAATTGGAACATGTTTGCTTTTAAAATTAAAATACTTTAGGTAATGTCGTACTGATCATTATTGTTGACGCCGTGTCAAGCTTAGTATTACTACTAGAAGTAGTATTATATAGTTGTAGTATTATTTATTTAAAAAAAAATTAACAAAAGGTTTTAAGGTTTTTTAATCGAAATCTGTTAATACCAATTTATAAAATAATAAAATTCTATAATATCTGAATGTTAACTTTCTTTTAGTTATGTGTATCGGATTAGTTTATTAAATCAACAGAATTATTAAAGGTACTAAGACAAGTTATAATTTATCAAGTAAATGAAAATTGTTAACTTTAAATCTTTTTAACGAAACTTTGTATAACTTTTTAATCAAGAATTTTTAAATCCTAATAAAAAATGTTTACATACAAACAAAAAGGGGAAAGTCAATAATCTTGCAAACATTTGCAATTTATCAAGTGCACCGTGGGACCTATCAGAACATAAAGCTTGTTTGCAAGTTGGAACATCAGTAGAGCACACCCTTTTAGAACATTTAAATATAACTCTTAGCTTATTCAATAAGTTAAAGGATATTCTTGAATTTGGTTTTAAAAACAATTAAGAGATTTTTGATTTATTTTTGTTATTTTTAGCACAAAAATACATATTAAAAACTCAATTTTTTTTAATATCTTTAAAACTATGAAATATAATAAAGCGTGGTTCATATGTTTTTTTTTTAATTTTTTTTTGTAGCAGAACGCATTAAAATAAAACAAATACATAAGTATATTTATTTTGTGCTACAAAGAGAGCTCATGAAAAAATTATAAAAAAAATCAAATATATCAATAATATATTTTTTAATTGAGGTTTTTATTAGAAGTTAAAAAAAATGTATCTTATATTTATTAAAAATAAAAAAGTTATATTTAAAAATAGAAAGTTTCCCCTCAAATTCAGAGCTAATCTTAAACAATAAATAATATATCATTTATTTTGATATTATTAAATTCGTATTTTCTATAACTTATTAAACTTTTGAACATTATGAATCTTTTTATATAAATTTTTAATTAAAAAAAAATATTTAAAGCAGTTTAAAACCATAATCTTTGGTTTAATAAGTGATTTTAAGTCGAATGTATTAATTGCTTTAAAGAGAATGTTGTAAAATTTTATTTTGAGTTAAGATAATCTAATGCATAATAAGCGTAGATTACAAAGAATACCCATATTTTTTTAAAATGTTTTTATACATATTAAAAGATTTGTTTAAAAATACTTACAAGAGTTTACAAGTACGTTTTGTTAAGTATTTTTTACACAACTACAAGCACTATTACTCAAAAAAGTATATTTTGTGTACAGCTGTTACGGTTCATTTTATTTAAATACACAAGTTCATATTGTATAGTCTTTTAAATATAAATTAATAAAATTTAGTTGGCCTCCGTTTATTTAAATTGTGCTTTTAAAGGTAAACGTTGATAACCTGTTATTATGAAAATGTTGCTGAGCAAATCCCCAGCAACATGTTCCCTTAACAATTTTATATGCATAAATTAACAAATTTTTTATAGCTTCCGTATATTTCAATATAAATAAAAGTTTTTGACCTACTTTTTGTTAAAATGTTGCTAAACATATGTATGTAGTGCAACATGTACCCTAAACACTTAAACTTATTACATTCTTTACAACAGCTAATTGCTATTTATTTAATTTTATCATTCAATTAATTAAGATATTTGTTTACTTAAAAGAAGAATAACCGATAGCAAATACATTTTTACTTTTGTTAGTATGAAAAAAGTAAGAATTTGAATTTTGTAAATTAAAAACTGACAGATGCCATTATATTGATATAAATTATTGTGATAGGCTGGGAAAATATGTCAAATAAAGTTATTGGAAGTTGTATATAAACAGATCATTAAAAAAGTTTAATTATAATATTTATGTATGTATGTATGTATATGTGTACAAATATTGCATCAGTATTCAGCTAATCGAACTGTTAAAATAAAACATAGATGTTTCATTGTTGACCTAAATACTGTTAAGCGCCTCTCGCTCTTCTGCTGTATTAAAAAAAAAGATATTTTTTACAAATAATGTTTAATGCAAAACCTGTAAAAACCTGACGCTTAAGAAATGCTGTAATGACATTAAAGGTAATTTTTTATACAAGAAACAAGATACTTATAAAGAATAAAATACTGTGACCTTTCACCTCTAATATTTTATAACACATACACGAGGTTTTATGAGTCAACTGAGATTAAGTGTAATAGCTATGTAAATGTCTTTTATATAAAATTTAAATTTAATTTCAAGATTTGTCGATAAACTTTCCAAATTTGACTTCATATTTACATATAGAAAAACAATAATTTTTTTTTATTAAAGTAGAAATAAAAGACAATTTATGAAAGAAAACCTTCAGCACGAAACATTTTGTAATAATGAGAATTTATGATACATTTTAAGGCAACTTTTTTGAATTTGCTGATACTAAAAATATCTAAAAAAAAATATGTATCTCAATATGAATCGCCGTCATTAAATGGCATAATGTATCTTTTACAAATGTAAAAAACACACATGTAAATATACCTATGTACGTACTTATGTACGAACCAATTTGTTGTTGTTAAGTTTCGAAAAAATGTTTGCATTATGTTCGAATTGATTTAAAAACAGCTGTTCTTTGGTTGTCATGAAGAAAAAAACGACCAAACATCCAAATGAATTCACAAATTACGCAAAACAAATACAGAGAATAAATATTTTTCCTGATTTATTTATACATACATACATTTTTATGTATGTTCATATGTATATACATATGTATGCACTACACTATGAGAAACAAACACAATGAATTGCTATATTATATGTTGTTGCTGTGTTGTGTTTTCTTCGTAATATATATTTCTGAGTACTTACTAGACTTAACAATAAACATGACGCTTTTCAAGCTAAATGTAAACGTGAGAAAGAATACAAATATCCAATAGAAGATAAGAGTGCTGTCAACCTTTGATTTTTAAATTGTAATAATGTTCATAAAAAAGAATAGACAAAAAAAATTATTTTTTATTTTTAAATTTACATTTTTTTAATAGATTTGGCTGGCTTTTATCTGTGCATATATTAGTTATCAAAATTCGACAATATTTAGTTAAATTTAAAGTGTAAGTGTTAATTGTTTTTTAATATAAAAGAGATTTTAAGAGATTTTTTACGTCACAAGTGTACAAAAAAAATTATTATAAAAAAAATTAAAAACATCTATTGACTTGTTCCTGTTTTATTTGTTCTAACTTCAATACTATTTATTAATTTTAAATGTTTATTTTGTCCATATTTAAAGATAATACAGTGCCCCCTCGCTTAACGGAACCCTTGATAGGCGCAACTTCTCGGTTATTGCAACTCGTAAATTGTTTGCATTGTTGACTCAGTTAACGCAACTTTTCTAAAAAAAAGCCTCAGTTATCGTAACTTTTCTCCCAAAATGATCAATTTGTCATTTTTATTTACATTTTTTTTTATAAATACATAAGTATTTCGAAATTGAAAGCGAAGACGAGATCGAAAATGTTGACACTACTCCAGCGTTTCCCAAAATTAAATCTCAGAATGCTATTGATTCTTTTAACATTTGTCTTCAATGGGTCGAGGAAAATAGAAGAGCCTTAAAACAAAATTTCAAAATTTATTCACGATAGGGGTGATAATGTTTCTTTAAAATCTTCGTGAAATTGCAGTGCAGAAAAATATTTCATGTAATAAAACACAGTCAAAAATTTTAGATTTTTTTGATTGATTTTTTACAAATTATGTTTACAAATTCAAATCTGTATATCGGTTGTATATTATATTATGTGCATTTTTTTATTTATTTATAGTGTTTATATGTTTTTTTTTAATAAAATTAATGAGTTTATTAAAAATAAATGATTTAAATGTGTGATAGATTTACTTTTTTTCAAATTAAACCATACAAGAAAATAAGCGCTCTAAAAAATTGGGACTCGGTTATCGCAACAACCTCAGTTTTCGCAACGACCACAATTTCTATTTAATGTGTTTAGTGAGGGTGCACTGTAATTACAAACTTAAATAAAAGCATTTCGTTGTGCCGATTTTATTCTAAAGTACATGTTTTTTATATTTTGGAAAAAAACAACCCAATTTTAGCAAATCTAAATGTGAATATAAATACTTTAGCACAAAAAAGAAATCTAGAATAAAAAGGCAACTGCTTTAATTAAGCAATTCGAGGTTTTTTAAGAAATATATAGGTATAACATAAGTGATTTTCGTTTACTAAAACGATTTATGAACTACATAAATATTGGAAATTTGATGCCTCTAATGACAACACAAAATAAGATACCAAATATTATTGCATTGTTTTTTTTCTCTAAAACTTTTTAAAAGCTCTTAAAACTATTGTGAGTTGTTAACCCTGGTAGCTATACATAGCTGATAATATCCGCGTTTTGTTGTTTCTATTACTAGTTATTAATCTTTTGTTTTTGTACAATTTACCATATTTTGTACGTGTTTATTATATTATTTGTTAGTATGTGTTTATAATTCGTTTTCTCTTCTTTGATGGTGAGTACATGTGTACTCAACAAAATTCAACTAACTTAACAACGTACCAAGTTAGGTGCACATGTACTCAAATGTTATACAAACCTAGAAAACAAACAATACTAACAACAACAGCAACAACGACAATATCATAATAAAAAAATAAAAACAAAATAAATAAATAAAAGAAGAACTACCACTAGTTAAGTGAACGAACTTAAAATGTTGCCATACAACTGTCTAGATGTTGGTCGGGTATCAGTCATTGAGTTAGTCAGTGCCATTTATTATTTGTTGAAGCGTGAGCTGTTGTTGACTTTTTATACAATTTTATTGTAGTAGTTGTTGTTAATCATACCATTTGTTTTAATTTAATGCGTACGAATATTTTTTTTTAAATAAATATTATTAAAAAAAGGTTATTATTATTTCTAGATTTCAAGCGTTTTTTGCGAAGTCTACCATAAATACATATATTAAAAGAAAAACGTCAAAAAATCATGCTTCTTTAGGTTCGTTGCACAAAAGAATTAATACATTGGCATAAAGTTTGGTGTCGATATATCGGAAGCTGATATGAAGTGTATAACCGCAGCATTCTGTCAATACGATTCTGAGTTGGCCAAAAACGACTCAAAGCACTTTGGTGCAACTTGGTTAAAATAAAATAAAATATATTCCATAAAATATTAGTAAAACAAAAATATTTGTTGTAAAAATTTTTAAAAAAACTGTCACATTTTAAAACTAAATGCTTGCAAACTTTTGTAAAAAAATTTAATCAAGACTATAAAGATCCATTCATTCATTTAATTGACATCACTTGCAACCATGGCACTCCCACATAAAGTGCCGACCGTCTTTTTATTGATGTCTGTGTTAAGTGGCACTTGCGCCGACTGTAAATTATCAGAACTTGTACAAAAGATGCGTCATAATAAAAATTAATTTATTCCTTCTTCTCACACACATTTCAAATCTGAAAAGATCAAAGTCCATTAAATAGTCTTGAAAGAATAATAAATACTTGAGTAAATTTTTGTGTATGTAAATTAAGTATTTTTTTATTACTTTAAGATTTTGTTTGCTATTTGTTATATTATTGTTGTCTGGAACATTAGTTTCAAATGCAATAACATTTTTTTGTTTTCATGTAAAGGCACGATTTTGCATGACTAAATAACATACATATGTACATATGTATGTATATATTTAATATAATGCTGTAGTTCTCCTCCATTATTTTTATTTCTAATAAAATTTAGTATTTTATTTGTTACTACTTTATAATAATTACTACATTAATACTCTATACACTAAACTATTGGACTTTAGACAGGGTGTTACTTTTCACGATATATTGCAATCAATTAATTTAAATGGCGAATAAATGATAGTTTAATGCGGAACAAGAAAACACAATTAGATAATTGTAAATTTATTAAATTCAGTTTCATTAATACAATGAAGCGTGTTTAGTAAAATTTTAAATGGTCTACCATCATTTATCTAAGAAAAAACATCTAACATCTCATCGCTAATATTTTTAAATAATCAGAATTTTTTAATTGTTCATTTAAAACTTGTAAGGAAGGTGTCCTTTACAAGATATATTTTAAAAACCTATCACTTAGGTATTATACTTTACCCAACTAGAATTAGTAGTTTGTGTTGTTTCCTAAATGACCATATCGCGCCATAACCGCGGAAATAGCTTGAGCGACACAA
>NDXZ01033565.1:3954-14604 GCA_003055125.1 Paykullia maculata
CAAAAAAGCAACAAAAACAAAAATGTTCTGACAAATATTGTCAGGATGAGGGATTCCATTGATGATGATAATGATGATTTATGGAGATAACTTAAATAGTACCTTTATAGTGGCACTGATTGAAACAAAGTACTTAAGATAATACTAAGCAACAGGCAAAATTAATTCAACTGAAGGTATTAAACCCATTAAAAAAATAATATTAAAAAACTGAAAAGAAAAAAAGGATTCAACGTGCTTTTTTTTATTTAACGTAGACTTTTTTTAAATAATTTTTTTTTAAATGCTGTTCGCACTCTCCAAGTTAAGTCACGTTAAGTCTAAGTTTTTAGGAGACTTCTCTTTCTCTCTTTCTCACACTTCAAGTGACTTAACTTGATGAGTGTGGAACAACAATTAAATAAAAACTCTTCTCAAAAAAATGTATCGAAACCAAAAATAAAGAAAAAAAAATCGCTTTTTACTAATACAATACAAATTTAATTTGAGTTGTGGTTTTTTTTTGTTTCAGATATTTTAGTAAAATATTTTTAATGAAGGAATATTTATGTATGTAGTAATTTGAGTGGGGGAATCTTACTTGCCGCACACCTTGCAGGGGAATTCTGTATTATCTTTATTGGCATTAGTATCTTTTTGACTTTGATTCGCCGTGTTGGCATGACTAGATTGGGCATTGTTATGCATTGGATGATGATTATTACTATTGGTAGCAGAACCTTGCGTGGAATTTGCATTTGTGTTAGTAGTTGTTGTTGCATTTGCATTCGCATTATTGCTATTACTGTTTTGATTATTGTGGGAATTACGGCCATAAGTATGGATGCGAGTATGACCATGCAGAGCTGCTTTAGAGGAAAAGCTCTGCAATAGTTCGTTGCATATTTGATTTTTAAAAAAAATTTTTTTTTTGTAAATTGTGGTAAAATAATTTTTAAAATTAGTTGTTAATAAAGCAGTTCTTTTTTTACTTGTTTTAATTTCAAAAAATAAAATATGGAAAAATTAAATACTTACCGCTGAGCAATCTGGTATCTCGCATACATAAGGCTTGGGATCAGTGGCATGATTTTGTGGTGGTGCTTCAGTTTTTAGGTGGGTAACCTTATAGTCAACACATAATTTTTTCCAGAAATAATACATTTGTACACATTCTCCAATTGTTTTTGAACCCAGCTTAAAGTGTAATAAAAAGATTTTGATGAAAATCTAATTATCGAATTTGAAAATATAATAAAATTAATAAATAACATTTTTTTCTGCATAAGACGACTTGGCTTGATTGAGCCGAAAAAAATTTGGCTAATAAATGTACCTGCACTTCAAAGTCAAAAGAAATTTCAAAATATTATTTACCCATAAGACAGATTTTGTGTTGGCATTTCTAGTATCAATATACATACTAGAAATATAAAATATACAACCGCCTAATTTTTTTTTGATTTTAAGATTTCAAGTATTAAGATTGTAAACTAACTTTACGATGATTTTTTACCCACCTCTTTAGAAATCTCACTAAACTCCTTTCCGTGTTTCTCCAAACCCTTCAGGAATATCTCCAATTCTTGCGCTGACCATTTTCTTTGGAATGAGTTTGATTGAGTCTGCAACAAACCTAAAACAGCTGTTGCAGTATTACCTTCAGCTTTCAACAGGGCCTGCAAGGCAACCTCCTCAGAATGACTACCCAAGGGCACAGCAGAGGATTTGCTTAAATCGATAAATCTCATTAAAATCTTTTCATCCTTTTGCACTTCCGGATCCCACATGAGATCACAACCGACAGTTTCTTCGACAACAGAACCAGAGCAGACGTTTTCATTAAATGCAGGTATAGCGGCTTGGTAGGCTGATCCCAAATTAACTTTGGACTCATCGGAAAAGTCGACCAAACCCACTGGATCATCAAAATCATCATCGAAATTATCAAAGCTTAGCAGAGAGCAACCAAGCTGTTTTAAAACGTTACAGTACAAACCATGTCCTTTACGTTCGGGATTGAGAATGGGAGCTGGCGTATAATGGGTACGTGATGGTTTGCGCAGTTTTGACTTGTAGGGCGATAAAGCTTGATATTTGGAATACGAAGAGTGTAAAGATGACGAATCCAACGAGGAATGACCTTTCAAACGTCTTTTCAATATAGAATTTGTTTGATTCGATAGCGGTTGCAATGATGTGCTTACAGTTGATGTAGGGATGTGATTTTGTTGCGTAAAAATTATATGACTCGTCGACATATTTTTAGAAGTCTCTAGGGGTTTATTGAGATTTAATATATTTTGCATTTGTGAGTTTGTAGAGTTGGGGTTGTTGATGTCTAATTTTAGTTCCATTTTATCGGTGGTACCACTGGTGTAAATTATCGGCTTCATTAAGGCCTCGTTAAGTGAGTTTATGCTTGCGGATGTGAGAAATTGTGTTTGATGTTGTTGCTGCTGCTGTTGTTGCATATGAAGCGATTGCTGTTGCAACTGATTATTTATTTGATTTTGTACTTGTGGTAGGTTTTGTACATTATAGTGTAGAGTAGAAGTTGAACCAGAAGAGGAGGAGTTAGCCGAATTGGAATTGCAGGAATTCTGTATTGCATTTGCAGGTATATTTAAAATCAAATGATTTATTTCTGAGGAGGAGGAATTAGTGGAACTAGAAGTCGGTTGTGTATTTGAATCCAAACAAAGTTTAACGGTTTGAATTTGATGTGCTGACATTTGTTGTTGGTTATTGTATTGTATATCATGTTGCTGTTGTTGTGGTTGTTGCTGTTGTTGAGGAATGTTTTGGGTTTGTTGTTGCTGTTGTTGTGGTTGCGTCTGTGGCGATTGTGGCACAATATTTTGTAGTTTTTGCTGCTGGCCAAAATCACGGGGTGAAGACGATAGCAAAGGATCTTCGGAATTAGGCATCATTTGCGATTGCAAACTGAGACCAGGTAAATAATATAAATCTATGATATTTTCTCCTTGATTTTCACAATTCAAATTAAGCTGATCCTCGGTTAGAACTTCACGTAAAACCTCCTTAACCTCTTCGGCTGTGCCAATGCCACTGGTAAAAAATGATTCCGAAAGCGGCGAAGTGGCATTACGAGAATCATTTAGAAACTCTTCATCTTCATCCAAGAACGAAAGATTTGCTTCGGCGAATTCTCGTAAATCACATTCTGTATCGGGATCTGTACTATTTAGCAAATCTTCAACCTTAATATTGGAATCAAAGGAATTGTCTTCGAGTACACTTTTCAATTTCATTATCTTATCATTTTCCGATTCTCCGGCATTGTTAGAGGAAATTAGTGACTCATTGAAAAATATATTTGATGTGTCGTTGAAGTGATGATTGTCCTCTATGTAGGGAGAAGTTTGTGTAACATTTTCATGACTAGAGGGTGGTGTGGGATAAGCTAGAGGTGAATGTATGGGTGAATTGATGCTGGAAGCAAACTGATTTTTAATATCCTGTGGCAAAGACAAGGTATTTGTTCTTATATGCTGGTGATTTATCATGGCAGGATTTTGTATGATAAGTTCTTTGGAATGGAAATGTTGAAAGTTTGGTAAAGTTTGTGTTGTTTGACACTGGTTGGGGTTTTGTTGCAACTGTTGTTGTTGTTGTTGTTGCTGCTGCTGCCGTTGTTGATCCACATAATTTTGCTGCTCAATTTCTAGCTTAATTTTATTATTCATCATCTCATATTGTTCGGAATGTTCAGATTTTAAATTTTCTCCAGTATCACTCAATAGTTGCATGGTATCGACAGTTTGCAACAGCATTTCGGCTTCACTAACATTATATACCTCATTCTCACCAAATATGGCTGAACCGTCACTGGTGTAGGTGACCGTGTATACTTCACTATTATTATCCGCCCCCTGGGCAATCGTCAGAGACAAAGGTGTGCCATCAGGCAGGGTAACGTTAGCGGCATTTGACATTTGTATATTATCCTCCTTCTTGAGTTTAGCCTTTGACGATACCACCTGGACTTCGGAGGGTATAATGACACTACAATTATTTTTATTCGTAATAATTTGGCGGGTAACACCACCTAAAGGTGTGTTGTTGTTATTTGGCTGTTTTTGGGTTACGGCTATACGTGTGCCTCGCTTAAGTAATTCGATAAGAGTCGAATCTTTTGGATCGGTTGATGTGCTACGAGTTGTCGTTGTATTAATCGTTGCTGCTGAAGTTGTTGTATTTGTTTTCGTTGCACTACGCTCGGCATTTAGGCTGGTGCTTGTTATAGTACCCACCCCAATATTATTCATTGTCTTTTGTTGCTGCGATTGTTTGGTACTAAAGATTTCGATACTTTGTGGCAAATTTATGTCTTGCACACTGATATTGGTTTTTGCATTATTCTTAATGGTTGAAGCCGCTGGTAACTGTTGCTGCTGTTGCTGTATGGAATTTTGTTGATTTGTTGTAGTTGTACCATTCGGTTGTGTCTTGGGATTTAGGAAAGTATCTAAATCACTAATAGATCTGCGCATGGTAGTTGCATTATTTTGGGTACTACTTGAGGGTGGTGCGGGGACTACAAAGGCACCCTGAAATCACGAAATGAAATAAAATTATTAATATTTGTACATATGTATGTATGTATGTATGTAAATAATTTTTAAAACTGATATTATAAAATGTATTGTTTACCTTGTTTAAATCTTTGCTACGTTTACTTATAATTTTTTCCTCTATTAAAGCTCTTACACCAATACTGGCCGTTTGCAAAGGAGGACCACTATTTTCCTTTTTCTCATTCTTTTTGGTTTCAGGATCCTTTTTAAAATAGCCGCCATGCAAACGCATGTGACCGTTGAGGGCGGGTACATTTTTAAATTTACGATGACATAAATTGCACTCTACTGGTTTTTGTTCAATCTTAACCAAATTAAAAAGATTGGAGTTAATGGTATTGGATAAATCAATTTCAATTTCCTCTTCCTTAAGTTTGGGTTGGGAACTTCTAGAGGAATCATTGTTGCTGTCCGAATTGACCTCGTCAACAGTAATGGCAACACTTTGGGAGGAATTTAGCTGATAAAAAGATACAACATTTTGTTTAAAAAATATTTTTAAATCATAGATATTTAACATTTACCAATTGCATATTCCAGGTTCTAGGTCGGGAAATTTGTGTTTGTGTCTGGGCCGTATTTTGGGGATTTGTATCTATTTTATATGACTGGCTACTGGTGGGTGAGGATACTGTTACTTGGGCTGTTGTCTGTTTAGTTTGCCTCATTATTTTACTAATTAAATCCAGTTGTTCTCGGGTCAAACCTTCTCCTTCCATATTACCACTATTATCTGTAAGAGTTATGGTTGCACCAGGACCGTTTGACATACTGCTCGATGAAGGCATAGAAGATGTAGTCGATGTGGGTGATAATAAGGTTACGCCCGTTTTAAGGGGCACATTTAAAGCTTTCAGTTCTTCTTCTGTTAAAGCTAAACCAGTTGCTGCATCAACTACTGTACCACCGTTGGAAAGATATGTTCCTAAGCAGGTGGCACCATCTGGTGAACTGGCGTCTCCTAATTTAGATTAAAAGTAAAAAAGAACAATTTTCAGATGTGTGTTACAAACTATGTGTTTGTTTCAACACCTACCATTTGCTGTTGCTGGGGATAAACTCAAATTTGAATTGGAATTATTATTGGATATAGAGTGTTGTTGATTTTGTGGCGTAATTATTCCGGCGTGATGATTTTCCGTATGTCTTCTTAATGAACGAGCATCACAATATGATTTTCCACAACCTTCAGCTTTACATTCATATGGTTTTTTATTTCTATGTGTCATCATATGTCCATTTCTGTCAAAGGTTTTGAAAATCGTTTATTAGATTTTATGGTTATTTGAGGGCAAAAAATATTTGAAAAATATTCTTTAAATTCTGCAGTAAAGAGAATTAATGGTACATTTAAGAGCAAAAATATTACTTATTTACAGTTTGTTGGCCTGCAAATTATTTGTTTAAGGTACCATGTTGTGAATATTTTTTGTCCATTAGCGGAAAGAACATTTTGTTACTTAACATTTTACATAGAATCAGTTATCCTTTGTGACAACGAATTGGATGAAAGGAGGTATTAAGTATTATCAAAACATTTAAATATACAATAATTTTTAGGAAAATGCAGTTGTTATTGCGGTACTGTTTTAGTTTTTTAAATATTATATGACGTCAATTGTTTTCAAATTAATTTTCCCAGTCATGCCTTAAATTAAGGGGATCAAAGTACAGATGCTAAGTGTAGAGCTTAAGCAACTAGAATCCTTCAACTTTTTTGTGCAATCGATGTAAATAAATAAAAAATAAAGCTGGCGTATTTTTAAATAAATTTGCTGCAATAAAAATCATATAAAAACTAAAGTGTAACCAAAAACATATAACATTTTTGAAGGTGGGGGCTTCAAAGCTTTTCGTTAATTCCTATGTCGCCCCAAAATAGGTGGTTTGGAAATAAAAGCGTGACACTCTATAATAAATCTTTAACATGGTATTCATTACGAATCTGTTAAGCTAAAATGTTTATATTTTTTAACTAAGACATATAAATACTTGTTTTAGATTTATTACGATTTTTATTATTTAGCAGAATTAAAAGAAAAAAACAAACTTACAAATGATCTTGTCGCTTAAATGCCTTCGAGCACATAACACACACGTATTTCCGTTCGTCACTGTGTGTCAGTTTATGTTTGGCCAGCGCTGATGCATTTCCAAAAATTTTATTACAAATCTGAAATAAAAAATTATGTATAGAAACACATAAAATCATTTACATACAAATGAAATGTAGCAATTTAAAAATAAAAAAAGGAAAAAAGCATATAAGAATGTTGTAGTCGATCAAGCATGACCATATAATCACCTACAGGCGTAGACTTTAACATAATGTGCATATAATATATTTTGTGCTTAATATTCATTGCAATGCCATTTAGATGCATTGGACATACGTCAGTGAAAGTTTTTTTTTTATATATAGGTATTCGTAAGGACCTGATTTAGCCAAAACCAAAAAGTCCTTTAAACTCATGTTTACCAAATGTGCTTGAAATTTCTATTTGACGTAGCTTATTTGACTTAGAGAATTATTGTTAATCGATCGATATATTTTAGGGTCGGTGTGGTACAATTTTTTTTATTTACGTTACAAACCCAAGTGCGAACGCATAACACTTATACCTTGTACGGTTTAAAAAATACAAAAATAAAAATTTTTAAAAATAAGTAAAAACGTGTATGTTTTAATTAGACATGTTTAAGAAAACACCCTGCATGTCAACCTCCACCCCAACATCTACTAAATATTTACTCGTGTGCACGATAACAACAACAATAACAACGTTAGAGTTATAGGTGGACAGACATATTTTTAATTCTAAGGTACTTGTATGTCTGAATGATTTTTAATTTTATATATCTTTCTTTCATATTTTATTCTATTTTAAATCTCTTGTAGTCATCAAGTACGAGTATTATTTGTTGTTATTCTTGTTGTGTGAAAAGTCATCGAAAAATTGGAAATATTTAAAATTATTTTAAAACTAATTGGTAACATTTCGTAATAGTTTGCCTCATACGACGCATAACCGCACTTTATGGTTTTAAGGTGTTTTTGTTAATTTCTATTTAAGAAAAATACAATTAAGTTGAATATTTGTTGTTCTCATCAAATTACTGGCAAATAAATATATTTCTTATGAAATTTAGTCTGAAAGAATTATGTTCGATTTATTTTTGTAGCATTTTGTCATGCGTATGTTAAAATACCCTACATTATATTTACGATTATTTCGAAAAGAATAAATATTCTGGTGTCAATGCTGACTGACATTGACATTGATCTAAGTATTTTCTAATAATAAAGCAGTTTTTTATTGAACATTTGTAGTGTAATTAAAAATTTATGTTCAAATTTATTAATGATTCTTATCTTGGCTTAAAGTACTTATATTTTTGAAAGTGTGATATATTGAGAATGTTATTTTGACCAGCTTCGTCAGCTGACGATGAAATTGTAGCTGGTTTCGAAAATGCATTCTACTCTTATTCTATAACATTCTCAATATATCACACTTTCAAAAATATAAGAACTTTAAGCCAAGATAAGAATCATTAATAACTTTATAGATTAATAAGTTCAATAAAATAATTAAAATTTATTTTCTTTAAAAATTAAAAAAAAAATGTTTAAAACTAAAAAAAAGACTGATACAGAATCACAAAACCTCTTAAATATATTTACATAAAAACTAAAAAATAATAAATATTTCACTCACCTGACACTGCTGCGGACCGTGACGACTGGGTGATGATATTTTTGAACGGCTCTTTTTTAATATTTTCGGTGGATTTGTTGTTAATGGACCAGGAACTTTTCGGCTACCGTGACTCAGCGGTGTAATAGTACGAGCAGCGGAATTACCGCCACTGCTGTTGCTGCTATAGCTAAAGCAACTATCGTTACTGCTGGAACTGAAATTGCTATTGCAGCTATTATTGCTGTTAGCAGTTGCTGTATTGTTGCTATTTGGTTGATTCAAATTGTTATTGCTGATGCTATTAATGCCGTTACAGCTAATAGTTGAGCTATTGCTATTATTTATTTGATTACTATTTATATTGCTATTATTATGACCACTGCTGCTGCTGTTGTTGTTGTTGTTGTTGTTATTTGTAGCACTACTGCTATTACTACTATTGCTCATTATCTGAGCCAGGGATGTTATGTTGGTAGTATTGCTGCAACTGCTGCTACGTATTAGACAATTTTTTATATAACTATTGGTTTTATTGACAGCGGTTGTAGTGTTCGTCGAGGTCGATACTGTTTGTATCCCCGATGTGGTAGTCGTTTTGGAAATATCACGAAGACAATTGTTGGTATTGTTAATAATATTGCTGCTATTTTGGGAATTGTTAATTGTATTCGAGGATCTTTTACTAATTGTTATACGATTTTTAATTGCACCATTTAAATTGTTATTTGTAATATCGCTGGTATTTGTTAATTTGAAGGAATTTTGCTTTGTACTCTCACTACTGGGATTTGTATTTTTTAGAGCTGAAGAAAAAAAGAAATGAAAAGAGTTAGAAAAAAAGATCCATAATTAATTACTTTAAATAGAATATTAAAAAAAAATTCTATAAATGAGCCATTTATAAAAAAATTGCTCAAAGGTTAAATATCGGTAGTGATTTTTAAATAAAGCAACACAAAATTTTTACAAATTAAGATTTTTTTACTAAATAATAAATATTTTAACGTCAATTTTAATTAAAAATTTGTTTAAATCTTATTTTTAAGTTTGTATTAAAACTTTTATAAAAATCAAAAACTTATTGCATTTTTTTCGAAAAATTAAAATTATTAGTCTTTTTTTTTAATAATCAAACATTTATAGACGAATTTGAGATAAATAAAATTTTATAAACATTTTTTTACATAAATAAATTTTTTCTAAATTTTAAAACTTATCGACAAAGTTTTTTACATTAAAAATGTAGCTAAAATAAATTTATTTTTAAAAATTTTAATTTTCTCAGAATCCTAAAATGTTTTATTTATTTTTAAAAGTTAAAAACTAAAATTCGATTATTCTCTTAAAACCATAAAGTTAATCAAAAAATATATTTAAACATTAACATCTCTATTCACAACATGTTTATAAATTTCTTAAAAGTTTTAGAAACAAATTTTGTAAGGGAATTTTGTTTTAAAGATTTGAAATTTACTTGAAAATTAGCCCTTAATTCATACAAAAAAGTTTTATTTTATTAATTTTGATTTATTTTATAAGCCTTTGATAAATTTAAAATTTGTTTATAAATATGGGGGTAATTTGGAAAATATGGGAGCAAAAATTTCTTTTAAAAGCGTTTTTCTTTAACTTTAAATTAAAAAAGTTGTAATTCTATAAAAAAAACATATAAGAAAATATTTAATGAATTTGTGAATTTGGCAACCCTTGAAAAAATTAAAATAACATATGTTGCCCACATAACTTACATGCAGTTTGTAATGTGCCTAAAACATCAGCCAACATTTCTGGATCTGGATAACCAATAGTTAATGCATTATCCAATGTTGTTGTTGTTGCTGCTCCAGATACTGTTGCTCCTGTTCCGCCTGTATGATGATTATTTGTTGACGATGTATAAATTGTTGCTGCAGCAGCGTTTGCTTCTGAGGATGATTGATTGGATTGTATTGAGTCATTGGAATTAACATCGCGCAGTTGTAGTGTTACCGAAGTTTCCGTACCCACCGATGCACTACACATAAGCACACGAGGCGCAGACGATAGACTTGTTGTCAATGGCAGGTGAATACTTTTGGGAACCTACAAAGACACACACGCACATGCATCAAAGAAGAAAAAAAACAGATTTATTTTACAATTAATTATTAATGTGCGTTGTAATTTATTTATATGTATATATGTATGTACATTTTTAACTTAATTTAATTTGTAATTTGTCATTAAAAAAACTGACCAACGAAAAAAAAAACAAGAAATGAGTCCCCAAAAAGACAATTGTTAAAAAGTTCATTTTATAATTAATTTGCTGCTACAAAATTTGGCTTAAAGACATTTATGCATTTTTGCTTCTTTTGTACAAAAAAAAA
>NDXZ01033594.1:0-10032 GCA_003055125.1 Paykullia maculata
TACAACTCAAATATATTTTATGCCAGAAATATATAAGTACATACTTTATGATATTTGAGAAACTATAATAGCTCCCATAGTAAACTTAGCGTAACTCTCTTTGATATCTGTAGGCTTTGTACCATTACCTAAAATATAACTTTCCTTATTAAAGCAAAAAATTGCCTTGAGCAGGGGGTGTGGCACCGCCCATAAAAAGAAAATATAAATAATATATAAATAGAGATATTTTAGAGTCAGATATTTTTCCTATATAAACTTGGCTTATAACTATCAAAAACTGTGTTTATTTTAGTCCGTGATAGGTAATTTCTAAAGTGTTTGTGTAGTTCTCCTTAATTACTTGTGAGTGAGCTTAACAACTTAGGAGTACTTTATTTTAAACATTATATAAAAATGTCTTCTATTCGCTTCTCATTTTTCCTATATAACCGTGGCTAATAACTATTAAAAACTGTGTTTATTTAAGTCCGTGATAGTCAATATCTAAAGTATATTTATTAACATACATACATATTAATGTACGTAGATGTATTGTGCTTTCGAAAAATTTTTGTGCAGTTCCCCTTAATTTTCTTTACTTCTGGTAAGTGAGTTTTACAACTTGTTAGTTTTTTATATGGAAATATTGTTGTATAAACAAAACAGCAATTTTTGCCAAAAATAAATAAATTCTTATGTAGCGCGTGTTGATAAATTAGTTATCTAATGGGGGTGTGTCACCGCCCATAAAAATGAAATATATAAATAGAGACATTTTAGAGTCGGATGCCTTGCAATTTATGTACGAACTCAATAAAAAGATTCCTTTATTTAAAAAATTATACAAAAATTACCTCCTATTCGATTCTCATTTTTCCTATATTACCTTGGTTACTAACTATGGATTCTGGGTGTTGCTTTTTTAAACTGTGCTTATTTTAGTCTGTGATAGTCAATATCTAAAGTGTATTTATTAACATACATATTAATGTACGTGGATGTACTCTGCTTTCAAAAAATTTTTGTGTAGTTCCCCTTAATTTCTGGTGAGTGAGTTTTACAACTTGGGAGTACTTTATTTTAAAAATTATATAAAAATGCCTTGTATTCGCCTCTCATTTTTCCTATATTACCTTGGCTATTAACTAGAGCTGCAAAACTATCGATAGTCGGCATCATCGATAGTTTAAACAAAAATTTAAAGACAACTACTGATCCATTTTTGTGTGTAGAACTGTCAACTTAATTGTATTTATGTATGTATTTGTTCTAAAAAAGCACAAATATTTAAAAATTTTGTAAAGAAAACAGAGCCTATAATGTTGACGGCATTTCACTCGGTTAATAACGGAATTACTTAAGAAACTAATTAAAGGGGTCAGCTTATAGAGAAAACTGTCAGTAAAACAATATAATCCGTATACATACATATAAATATGTATGTATATTTGTATATGTAGGTACTACAAGACCTGCATTTCTTATTTTACTACGTATAGGTACATATATGTACATGTGGACTTATGTTCATATGTATGTATAGGTATATAACAGTTACGAGTGCGGAAAACTGCATACATATTTAGATATTGACATATCTAAACAAATTTATATGTTTTTTAATGTGTATTTTAAAATATTTCCGAAAAAAAGAAATAACAAACCTACGAAATAAATTAAAAGAAAACGAATAAAATAATAAACATAAGTAACAAATTAAGCAGCAGTTAAATGTTAAGAGTAAAAGAAAATGTTTAAGACAAAAATGGCCGAATTATAACCTTTTGACTTACTGATTGGCCATTTGTTGTGTTAGCTTGAATTCACATCACGTGCCAAAGACAATAAAGATTAAAAATCACGAACATATTTACTAAGTTATACCCTACACCAGACCATTACATTAGCGTTAGTGCTGATGTTTGTAACGCCCAAAAACTAGTCCTATATCTGTATTCAATTATACCGTTTGTCTTAGAATAACTTTCTAATGCCTATTTTTTAACTAAAATTATAACTATTGGTTAACTTTTGGTGCCTTCACTAATGGCAAACTAAGAGCTATGAATAAAATATCATTGGCCAAACCATCTATGTATATTTGACCAAAATTTTTGTTTGGCAAAAATTAAGTGAATTGCATGCATATAGGTACCTATTAAGATGTTAAATTAATACACATGTTATTTAATATCTTACAATATCGAATCAAATCAAATGTATTTTGTTGGTAAGAATATTTTAAACTCTAATGAACTTGTAGGTACCTATAATTTGAATTTATCAATTCAAGTTAAATAACATGTGTTTCAATTTTTAAATACAAAAATAAGGTAAAATAGGTAATACCTAACACTTTTGGCTGACTGAAATAATGTAATTACAGGCCTTATAAAATAACTAAAATTGTTTCTGGTTCATTTCATAAATGAAGGGATTTTTTTATTGAACATTTGGCAACACTGATTAATTCACATACATTCAAGATTAGTACAATTAATATCCACATACAAATATACATAAGTATGTAAATATGTAGCTTGTATGTTTTTAAAATCGATGAAATGTTTATAATTAATTCGTAGTAGTGGATAAATGTATCTACATAAGTTCATACACATACATATGTATATTTTTATATGCATACATACGTATCTAAATTTATACACGTTTATTTCATTAAATCAAAAGTGTGGGTAGTAAGAATTATGTAGTGTTTGTTGTTTTTTTTTTTAGCCAACCAGTTGACAGAACTGCCGACGAAATTTACTTGATCTTGATCTTTTTCTACAAAGAAAAATAAATATGTATTTCTGATTTTCAATAAGTGTGTTTGAACAACAGAACAATAAAAGAATTTATACATTAATGCGAAAAAAAACTTATTAAATAAATACAAATTTTATTCAATTACAATCAAGGTTAGCAACCGAAATAAATAACGGTATCGGTAATGGAAGCGAAATACCTATAATACATTTTTTATAATTGATAAAAGCCAGTATGTAGTTATAGGTATAATATTTTAAGAGTAATGACTTATTCAATTCGTTATTTGTAATTAAGTGGACTGCTTTATTCATTATAAGTAAGTAGTTACTTAATGACATTAAAGTAATGACTTCACAAAACCCTTTTTGTAAGCGAGGGTGGTAATGACTTATTTAAGTCCCTATTTGTAAGCGAGCGGGGAAAGTACTTGCCCGAATGACATCGCCGTGTTAAAGTAATGGGTTGAAATGCCAAAAAGTAAATATTTTAACTCATTACAAAGCAATGCAAGTTTATGCTGGGTATGTACATACATATATACATTCACATTGGTTTTGTTTCTAAATTGTTTAACAGTAAAATGTTTTGCAAAATATGAATATAAAATACCCAAAAATATAAAGTAGACGACCTTCGAGTGTCACAGTTAGTTGTAGATTTTGCGAGACTGATTTTTAATAATATATTTATGTTCGACGTTTTACAAATTATTTTACTACACCTCTATCTATTAGCATAGTTTATAGTATTTTTAATACCACAATAGTGCCGGTACTAAAGGAAACGCTATTTGAATACCGATATTTTGCGAATAAAAGTAATTTCGGTATCGGTTGCCAACCTTAACTACAATATTGTTTTAATTAAACTCTAACTGTCTGATATAAAAGCAACTTTAAAACTTTTGTTAAGGTTTATAAAACCATTTTCTCAAAGAAAATTTGTTTTACAAACGTTTAATAAATTGACGAACTGTAATGATATTGTATTTTTCCCTTAAAACATACCTACATACCCGCTACGTTAGAGATTATTGTTTAAATGTCACAATTTGTCCTCTATAAATCTCGTTTTTTTAATATTTAATACGCTAAAAGGCTATAGTTAATATGCATATAGAGCATAAAATATCATTGAAACTTGTGTGCTTTTAGTTAAGTGAGTCATTTAAAAGTAATTATATTCAATTAAATTATAATTGTGTATAACCTGCACTACTAAGGGTTAGAACAAGTTTTATGTGTTTGTGTTAAAGTTTGTATCGAAAAATAGTTCCACACAACAAATGTCATTTTAAATTTTAGCTTTACATTCAAAATTAACTTGTTATTACGCTTATTATAATCAACTTTATTAGAAATATGTTTTCTGTTGCACACATTAGAATAACTTCCACATCGAGCCTGCTATATTCTGTTGTAAATCCTTTATAAATAGGTACCTATAAAGAAAAAATTAGTTTCGAATATGATAAAACAAAAAATCTCTATACTGAAAAT
Source organism: Paykullia maculata (assembly GCA_003055125.1). NCBI lineage: Eukaryota > Metazoa > Arthropoda > Insecta > Diptera > Rhinophoridae > Paykullia > Paykullia maculata. Next base: position 4,254 of record NDXZ01033594.1, read on the forward strand.
TTTAAATAATAATCAAGAAAAGGTCCTTAACAACGTTTTGCATTATTCGACTCATAACTCAGTGTAGCTGCCATATAAAGCTATAATCACATTAGGCAAATGTTTTCTAAATTTAATACATTTTTTACTTCTTTTATTTATTTGGAAATGTATCTTAAACATTGTAAAAACCTCAATTGTATTTTTATGGGCAAACAGCCCATAAAACTATTAAAAATTTAGTTGACTGATGTCTTATGTTATGTTTAGGAATTTTCGTCGCAAATAATTTTTTATTTTATATAAATCATGGTCGAGCTTGTCCATAACTTTCCAGCTCGTTTAAAGATGAATTTCAACGAACTCTTATAGTCATTAAAATTATTTATGTGAATGTTAATATGTTTATATGTCGAAAATAAAAATAGTGTTTCTCACAATTTTTATGCGGAACAAATGTTATACGAAGACGTTTCTTTCAATTGCATCATTTTAAATTATATTAATATTTAAGCGTTATTTCATTATTTTTATTAAATTTATTATTTAGATGTTTATAAAATAAATTATGAAATTTTTAATATTTAAGTAGTGGCGTTTCTTCCACACCAACGGATAATTTACTAAAAAAAAAGGCTTAACAATATTTTTCTTCTTGTTTTTATGCAAAGTTTTTTACCAGACATCTGTACTTTATGACATTATTTAAAGTGTTGGTGTTGATGTTGATGTATTTGTAGGCGTCTTTTGAAAAAGAATATGTTATAATTTAGCACTTGTATTAATTATATAAATATTTTTAAGTTTAAAAAATGTACATACGTATGTATGCCTTTAGCCTTCAAATTTTTATAAACAAAATATAAATGTACATATGTATGTATGTATGTTTGTAGTTACACCGTCTACTGCTTATTTTATGATTAAATTCAGTCGAATATTCTTAATGAATGATCCTCCAGCTGAAGACTTTTACCTGTGAATCTTTTTAACAACGACTTACATACATAACTATAAAAAAGGGCTGTTGTGGATGAGAGAAAAAAAAGTCGTATTCATTTTGATAAATCCTGGGGGCATCGTATATCATACATATAGTCGTCGTACACTCAAATATATATATATGTATTTAGATCTATGTATGTTCATATTCTTGAGTGCTCGTGATTATTTTTACTTTTTCTTAACAACAGCAGCCAGACAACAAGTAAAAGTGCTATATTCGGCTGTATTGAATCTTTTTTACCCTTTACCAACATATAGACGACATGCAATAATAAACGTAATAAATTTTATAGGTAAATTTTTGTTAAAAATTGCTGTAACAAATGGATATGTCGTGTTTCTTTTCATTTAAGATAAACAATAATTTATGCTTACATGCAAAAATCATTTACAAAAATTATAGGAAATTTGATTCTGCCATATTATGGTTGTAGTCATATTTTACGACAATACCAAGATCATATATTTGGTAGCAAGAATCATTACATGTTTGTCTTAACCATAAACTTGGTTACGGATAATTATCAATATGTTGCTCTGAGAAAGTATGATAACTATAACCTAAGAGAAACATATTTTTGATTATCCGTAGTTGAGACAAACATATAATGATTCATGCAACCATATATGTATATGATCTCGGTTTTGAAGTAAAATATTACTATAACCAAGACTATTATAAAAGTGACAGTCTTAATATTTTCCTTGTGATATCATTAAATAAATTACTTTTATATGGGCGGTACCACACCCCTGCTCTGATTGTTTTGATTTTTGTCTTAAAAATTATCATTATAAGTTTAAAGACAGATTTATGGAATTCATAATTTCTCTGCTTCGATCCCTTTTTTTTCTTCCACACAAAGTTTAAAGTTCCCCAAAAATATATCTAAAAAAGGTTTTAAGTTTAGGTAAAAAGGAAGCAGATGTGGGTTTTCGCTTACATCTCGGACTTTTATCTGCAAAACCGATTTGCTTCCTTATATTAGGTCTCCTTTTTCGGATTCGGATAATTTATGTACATATGCTTTACGGAATTGCAAACGAATATTGTAGAAATTACAAACGGAATAAAAAGCCTATATGTATTTACCCTTGCCACTAATGGTGAGGAGTATAATTAAAACGAAAAAACTTACTTTTACCAAAAGTTGTTTCTTCTAAAGCTACAAACAAGTTGTTCCATATAGTTCTTGTCACTGCTGAGTTCATACGTCTGGCCCTTTGTCAGATGGTTATAAAACATAAATATATTACTACAAACATACTTTTATAAATATATACATATGTATGTACATACATATGTATATCTACTTGTATGTGGATGAGGTTGATGCTGCTGCTTTGAACTTTGCAACCGACTATATCACTGAAAATTGACACCGGAAGTTGCCTACATTTATGATGTATACGTTTTAATTTTTGTTTTAATGTTTTTCTTGCCAGCTCACTATTGTTTGTTTTAATTTTAATTTAATGTTGTATTTTTTTCTCAACTATTTGTCTTTACTTCTTTTGTGTATTGTTTTGGTTTTATTTTAATTTTCAACCTTATGAATCAAATTTAAGTTTGAATTTTAAATCTTAAAAATACATGCATATTTTTTAAGTTGGGAAGTTTTGAAAACATATTTAAATAAAGCAAATTCTTTTTTTTAATATTCTCTGTATAATGTGCTTAAAATCGAAAATGTTAAAAAAATAATTAGCAAAACCAACTTAAACTTAAAAAACTTTTTATATCGTAAATCTTTTAAAAATATAATTTAGTTTTTTTTATCAGTAATCGCTTTACTTTAAAAAAATCGTAAAAATGTGGAATCATATACTATAAGTTAATGTCAATTTATCCTTACAATGATGTAAAAACAAATTGTTTCAGTTTTAGAGAATAAAGACTAATGCCGATTCCTTTTCCCCAATATAAAATTTTACCCTTGTTCGCCAAAATGGCTTATTTAAAAAAATATGATTTTATTAAAACAACCTAGTTTTTTATTCAATTTGAAGTCGTTTAAAGAGCAAATATATTAACATTAACACACTAATAAAAAGCATAAAACTAGTATTTTCAATACCTTATATTTGTTTTTATACTTGTCAAAAACAAGAATTCCATTTTGTACCAAAATAACACTTAAGCTATTGTCACATTATTCAAACATTTTACGAAAAAAACGTAACCACTAAAAATTCAATTTTTTAATTACTGAATTTATTTAAAAATGTATTTTTATAAATATCAATAGATTTTTTATATGATTTACTTGACTTTGTTTGTTCCTCAAAAACTCTTTTAAGAGCAAACAGTGTTAACCGATGTTTTGCTAAAAGTAATAGTTACTCCTTCTTGGGAAAATATTTTACTAATGTGACTGTTGTTTAAGTTACAATATTTCAAAACATTAAAGGAGAAATAAAAGACGCTCTTCCTATGAAAAAAAAAACTTGATTTAACATAATTAACAATTGATTAAATTAAAAACATTTTATTAATTTAATCTAAAATTGTGAGAAAAATATTATATGTTTAATAAAAATGTAAAGAAAATTTTCTCATCATAAGTTGTACATACAAACGGATTGAAATAGACTCGAGGTCTATTTTTGGTTTAAATTCTACCGTCATTTATTATGATTTTACGTTTGATTCCAGAGAAAGTTTTATTTTAAATTATTTGTAATTTTATTGGTGGGCTTATGTGTTTTGTGTATGCAAATTTCAACTCCTTTTACAACACTGAACTGAAAATTTACATTTTTCTTACTTCTTCTATACAAAAGCAGTAACCAGGCCAAGTCTCACACTCCTCAGTACGCGCAATGTGCTTTTAAAAGTTTTTTCTACACAAATTAATAACAATACAAACATACCTACATAGACATAGGTTTTACATACATACATATGTATGTACATATATAGGCAAACTACATTGTCTGTGAAAATATTTATCTGAACCGTTTATTTTTCGTTTTGTTTTTTTTTTAGATTTTGTCATGGTAACCTACTGCTACTTTAAAATGTTGGTATCAAATCAAAACTAAGGTTACGTTAAAACAAATTAATACAAATTAACAACAATAACAGCAACACACTAGACTTTAATACAGCGGAATTTATTTACATTCATTTGTATTTCTTTGAAAAACTCTTGTTGTTTATTTTACCGGGGCTTAAAGACACAATATTGTATAAAGCAACATATCGCCCATTTGTGACAAGAGGGTCATTACTCAAAAATTTTAGTTCCGCGGAAAATGGGTTTAAAATGTTTAACGTGATTTATTTATTTATTTTAACCTTAAACGAAAACTTTAACTTAAACACTTAAAGTATTAAAACGTTGTGTGGGTTAATGCATTATTATTATGCATAGTTAGGTTTAGTATGAGCTGGAAGATAAGAGTGGGCGTGGTACTTCCTATGCAAAAAATTTTATTTTAAAACATTAGTAAACAACGGTAGCATTAATCAAATCCATAACAAAACGTAACAGGATAAATTTTGTAATATTTTATAGGTATATATTTAAAAAAAAAATTTATTAAAAGGTTTTGCCAAAAAGTGACAATTTTAATTTTAAAGCATATGAAGACTTATTTATCTATGTGAATTTTGTGTAATGACGTTCTTGTTCAAAACAAGCGATATATTTACAAAGAATTTTATTTTTTAATTTGCTTAAAACCACTTCTACTTTTGCCACATATGTAAATTGAAATATTTCTTACGTTAAATCATACATACATACTTACATACTTACATATGTATGTGTATTAAATCGCCCCGGAAACAGTAGCTTTGTAAATTTTGTCTTAGAAACACCTCTTATTCATATGTAAATACTGAATATTTCAGAACAGCTTAGAACTATAATATACTTTGTATTTATATGTACATGTGTATTTGTATGTGCTTTTCATATTTTTAATCAATAAACTATTCATTATTAAACTTAAACAATATTTAAAGAAATAAGGAAACACATACATTCGTTTTAATTACATTGTCATAAAATTCTTTTAAAAAATTTTAATATTCAATTATATCAAATAACATTTAACTGATAAGAGTTTAAAATACGTAAAGTTAAACAAAATTTAAATTTTTGTGGGAATTATTTTTTGTTACAACGTTTTTTAAGCAATATTGTCTATATAAGCACTAGTGAAATATTAAATTGCGACTACTTTTTTTATGTATGAAGGTACATACATATTTCTATTATGTACATTATGCAAGTAATTTTACCCAACAAACAAAAGTTAATCAAGCTCGTTTTATAAAAAAAATTATAGTAATGTTATTGTTGTTTAGTCAGAGAATTGCAATTGGGATTGTTACGGTACATTGTTTGTTTTAAATATTTTTCCCTATGTGCTACCGCACCAAAAAAATTTTTTGTTGTATATTTGTTTTTTATAATTTTTAAAAAACAAAAATTTCAAAATTTTGTATAAAAAGTGATTTTTTTCGACACAGGTTTCTTGATATCTCTAAAACAACTGATCAAATTTTAGAACAATATTAGCATAGCTTTAAGATAATTTTGTTATCGAATTTTGGATTTTTGTTTTAGTTGAATAGAACAAACCGTTCTACAGTTATTCTAGCATATGTCATACAACTGCCTTAATTTTTGACATAAGGCTATATCGCGAAAACTAGAGCTGATAAAAATATTCTACTTATATGAAATGTGTGTAAGATATGTAGTTAACAACAGCTACAGTTTTTCTGGCAACAAATTAAAACTTTATTTTTGTAAAGTAGTGTTATTAATATATTTTCAAC
>NDXZ01033605.1:0-14594 GCA_003055125.1 Paykullia maculata
TAAGTAATATGTAGCAGCACTGTTTTTTCTTTTGACAGCTGATTAATGGAAATATTCCAGTATTGCAGAATCAGTGCTGCCTCTTCTCATATTAAAATACAGAAACACTTTTAACTCACAATCGAGAAATGGTGGAATTTTTTGTTTCAAACTTCTCGATGTGAAAACTTCTCACAAATAGTTGCAATAACGAGGCACTGGTTATGCATAACAAACATATGCATGTGTATGTATGTTTAATATTTTTCTCTCTTTTTTGTTGGTTTCGCTCAGAGAATAGAGAGTAATTTTTTCCTCTTGCTACTTTGCCCTCATTATCAAAAGAAAAACACAATTTACGTAAGTTTAAAATGTTCATAGTGCAATATCTTTATAATCTATTGCACCAAACGCTTGGTGCAGGAAATACATTAAAATGATAAAACAAGTCGTATCGAGTTCGTTTTTAAATTGTTTTCTGTTGGTGAATTTTATGAAATTGTATGTAATTATTTTATTTCGTTTAACCTCCCGCTATGTTTATAGAACCTTTTAAAATAACAGACAAAAAATAATATATAAAAAGTTTGTACACATAGATACGCTGCACTGTGCTTAATAAATTATATATTAAATCGGGCTCTTTAAAATAAAACAACATTTAGCCCTTGTGAATTTTAGAAATAAAAAGTTTTCGCGGCCAAAGTTTGGCGTTTTTTTACAATACTTAAGTTAAAAAATTTTTGTAAGTATTTTTTGTAAACGTAACTAAAATAATATGACATTATAGAAAAAAAACCTTTTTTACCATGTTTTAACAATATACTTTTATACTAAAACTAGCTTTTAACCCGCTACTTCCTTAGCGCATTTTTCAAATTTTATTTAACATTCAAATTCTGTTTAGCATTTTGTACAAAAATTAAAAGATATAGTAGGACATAGTTTGACACTATTTGATCCTATATTTACCTTCATTATACCATTGAGTTCCGTATTAACCTAAAAATTTTATACCCACTTTATCTGAGAACTCCATAACTAGGGTTCATTAATCTATTTTCATGTATTTCAGTTCAGTATAGAAATGAAAAAGCTCTATTTCATCCGCATTTATATCATACCCTATTTAAATCTAGATTATTAGTTCCTAAGTACTCACTTTTATGACAAGAAAAGCAATAAATGGAGAAAAGTAGCATTAAAAATTATTAAGAAACTTTGCCACCCTAAATGATATCCTATCTCAACCTGGATTAATGCCCCTAACTTCGCATTTCTAGATTCATAAGTTCTAAAATAAAAGCGAGTCATAAAAAATTAAAAGTTCCTTTTTGTCCCCATAATTGGTTTAATATCTCATTCTGGGTAAACAGTTCCTAAAATCATATTTTTAAGCTCACAAACTCAAAAATTTAAAAAAAGTTCCTTTAAAGATGAAAATGCATTTCGCTCTTTTATACTATTTCCTATCTTAATTAGAATCAATTGGCCCTAATTATCATTTCTAGATTAATTTACTTAAAAAAAATGTGTAACTTGAAGAAGAACTTTTTCTCTCCCTTTGTGATTCCTAGCTTATTCAGGATCAATAGTTCCTCATTTCTAGATTCACAGACTCAAAAAATTTTAAAAGTACCCTAAAAGTACTTACAGTACTTTTTCGCCTTCCTATATGATCTCATTATCTCAATTAGTATCAATATTCCCTAATTTCAGAAACTTACGGCCGTATCTATAATGAAAAATTAGAAACTACGTATACATCGCACACAACTTTCTGCTCACATGCAAGCCGATTAGGCTAAGTAGGGTGTTGGCAAACAGTTTATTTATTAGGAATTTCTAGCAGCCAATAATAAGAATTTGATTTTAAGTTAACATGAGTTTAGCAGAAGGTATAAAAAATACATTAAAAATGCCACTTATGCTAACTCCATGCTAAATTTTTGTTATAAATACGGTTGTTAAAATATTAAAAAAGTACTGTATAGTTGTATATTCGATTGAGTAATGTAATCCATTCCAAACACATAAATTTGGACTATTTTGTTGTTTGTTTTCTTGCAAGCACTTGAACTTGAAGAAAAGAGTTTAATAATAAAACACACTTGAATGCTGTATTCAAAAACACACAAAAACTTTATTTTGCTTTTGTTTATATACAAAGTGAAAACAAAGTTACAATAAAAACAATAACAATAATAAATACAAAAGAAATAAAACATTACTTAATTCTAGAAATAAAAATGCTTACGGTTCATATTAAAATTTTTGTTTGTACATTTATCATGACTCAGTCGGTCAGTGGCTAAAAGCACCTTTATAACTGACCTATATATTTAATGCAGAGTAAGCAAATGAGATTGTGCAATGTGTGGGACTAAACATTCTCCCGCGCGTTGAACATCGTTCAAATATTGGGTTACGGATGGTTCAGATTAAATTAATGAAAATTGAATAAATAAATTGTAATATGAACTTGTTATTTACAAGTACATTGAATATGTTATTTACAAGTACATTGAATTTTACGTATAATCGAAATTCTCTTCTTAATGAATGTTCAGGTGTCTATGATGCCATCATGGTGAGTAGTGTTGAGTTACTTATACCTTTGGGTCTCTTTAGCGGTATAATCTCTGCATCGTCTGTAGGCCTTGAGCAATGTAGTTAAAGTTTGCAACCTCATGAAATAAATAATTCCAGACGCTGTTTTTATATCTGCTACTTACGCGAACTTTACCGTCATCTCCCTTGTAAGTATTGATGATTCTTCCGAGTGGCCATTGCATAACAGGCAAATTGTCTTCCTTTATTATAACCATTTGTCCTTCCTGAACGTTTTCGGATGATGTCTTCTATTTTTGTTTTTCCTGAAGATGATGTAAGTATTCGGTTGAACGTTTCCAGAATACGTGTTTGACACAAGTTCCTATCTGGTAGCCAGGGAGCTGGCCAGTCTTGGTGCTCTAGAGTCCATTTGGGCTGTTAGTGGCTCTCCGATTATAAAATGTCCTGGGTTTAATGCTGTTAAGTTATTTAGATCAGTTGACAGCGGAGTAAGTGGACATGAGTTTAGTATTGCTTCTTTTTCAATTACCACTGTCTTAAGTTCTTCGTACGTAAGCGAAGCGGTTGACACACTGCGTAGTAATAATTGTTTTGCGTATTGAACGGCTGCTTCCCACAATCCCCCGAAGTGGGGCGCTCTAGGAAGTATAAATTTAAACTCAACGTCGTCCTTGTTGCTTGATCGAATAATTGGCCGACTTCCTATACGCAATTGCAAAGCATAAATCGAAAAAATGCGTATGCATTGCGAAGCAGGCCATAGGCACAACCCTGCTTTGTAGAGAAATGTTTTACATGTAATCGGCATTTAGGAGTGCCCCAGTGCAACTCATACAAACTTTTAACACTTTTGACACAACTGATTGCATACAAAATAAAATTGATGCAAGATTTTGACAGCTGATGCTTATCAAACAGAGCTGCCAGCCGATTAGGAACATAAGGCGTTGCCACAAGATTCACGTATACATTTAGGAAGTCTATGCATTGTAAATACGCATGCAACTTGCGTTTAGGAAGTCAGCCATTGTTTCTTGTGACGTTTTAGCAAAGATGGCAGTATTTAATTCGTCAAGCTGATTTCGTGCGCCAATAAAATTCGTTGCGTTGTCTGAGTATATCGTTTGGCAACGTCCTCGTCGTGTTATAAACCTCTTTAGTACTCCAATGAAGGCCTCTGTTGTCAGATCACTTACGACTTCTAAATGTACTGCCTTTGTAGCAAAGCAAATGAATACTGCTATGTATACATTGTGGGGCCCCTTTTCACTTAGTTAATGAATGGACGCGCTGTAGTTACTCTGCTTGAAGTTTCTCGCCTTCCCCCGACGCAAAGGACACCATTTTCATCAAGAAATGAAGACAGACTATAAATAGGACTTAACTAGTTCCTGGGATTTCTTTAACGTAGTTATTTCTTGCTTGAAGTCGGCTGTTTGTACTGTTCTAGCTATGAGCTCCATTGCTGCGCTTAGTTCCTGGGGACTGAGTGACCTAGTTGAAGGTCGATCAGTATTTGATAACTTACAGTTTTTAATGAAGCGTTGTATGTAGGCTACAATTCTTTGAAGAACTCTAAAGGAGTAACGATAATTGATTTTATATATTATTTCGTCTAGTTAAGCTGTGGTAGTACTAAGCGTAGTAGTCGTATTTGGTTTCAATTCGGCGCTACAAGTGGGTTGCTTGTCCTTATTGAATTCCTTAGGCCATTGATCCTCCTTGCCATGTAAGAACATTGGGCCATAAAACCATATGCTGCAATCCGATAATCCTTCGGGGCTTACGCCTCTAGAGATAATGTCAGCAGGATTTTGTTTTGAGCTGAGGTGCCGCCATTGAATTGTTTATGGTTAGTTCTTATATTTTGCTGACCCGATTTGCCACGAATGTCCGAAGCGACGATGATGACAAATTGATCCAATGAAGTACAATTTCTAAATCTGACCATAGGTATGTTGGAATCTATTCCGCTCGCAATTCCTTCCTAACTCTTGCTGTGAGCTCAGATCTAAGCAAGGCAGCACATAATTCGAGTCTTGGTTAGGTAATCGAGTCTTGGTTAGGCGTAACTATGCACATAGCAATCTTACGATGAGTCTGCCTTCCTGCAGTTCTAAACGTACATAAACCGCGGCCCCGTAAGCCTTTTCAGATACATCAACAAGGGTGTGTACTTGTGTATGCCTGGATATTTGATCATCAAAAATGTGTCTTTTGATTTGTAAATCGTTAAAGTATTTTAGATTTTGGCGAAATTAGGTCCAATACAAACTTAGTTCTGATCGCAGTGGGTCATCCCATGAAATGGGCAATTGCCATAGTTGTTGTATAAACATTTTTGCAGCAACTATCACTAGACCGGCAATTCCTAATATATCAAATATTCGTGCAACGTCTGAAGTGATCGATCGCTTTGTTATCTTTCGGCTGTCTCCAACGTTTGCCTTTAGTCAAAATAAGTCTGCCTTGGGACTTCATGATAGTCCCAAAACCTTTGTTGATTGGTTATCGAAGTCAAGATTTAGTTCCACGTCTTCAGGTGGTATACCTTTCAGTAGCTGCGAATGGTTTGCGCACCATTTCCTTAATTTGAATCCAGCCTCTTGTAGTAGTTGGGTTAGTTGCCTTTGTATTTCGATAGCTGTAATAAGGCTATCAGACCCGCTCATGCCATCGTCTACATAGAAATCGTATCTTATTGCTGAAGCTCCTAGTGGATATCGGTCCATATTCTGTTCTGCTAAGTCTTGTATGCATTTTGTTGCTAAATAAGGAGCTGCGGATGTTTCGTAAGTTACAGTATTCAACCTGTATGTATGAACTGCTTCTCCAAAAAATTAATTGCACGTTGCGATCAGCAGGGTCCACTAAAATTTGTCGGTATTTTTTTTACAAATTTTGGCATTATAAATCGAAGCAGCATACCAAATAAGTCTTCTTGAGTGGAAGGACCGGTGTACAAGATGTCGTTAAGAGATATGCCTGATGCGGATTTAGCGGACGCATCGAACACTACGCTGAGCTTGGTGGTTTTACTTTCTGGTTTAAGAACGCAATGATGAGGAATGTAAAAGTAAGGTTTGTGTACTTTAGATTAATTTATGCGGGTCATGTGCCCCAATGCTTCATACTGATCCATGAATTTTACATACTCTTAACTAAGTTGGGAGTCTCCTGCTAGTCGTCGTTCTAAAGCAGTAAATCTTGAAAGCGCTATACTCCTAGTATCATCTAGACAGCTCAGATTTTCGCACTTTAAATCGGCCATCAGTATTTCTCGTCGTTGTTTGAACGAAATATGCTTCACGTTTTTGCTCTTCTATAGTGAGAGTGTTTTCGGATTCAAGATTGTCTATTTGCCAGACTCGTTGAATGAGTTCGGTTGTGCTTGTTTCGTCTTTAGCATGAACTGCATATATTGCTGATTACTTTTCCGCTTAGTATCCAACCTAATTTTGTGTTTTGTAAGATCGGCAAGTCTATAGGTCAATTTATTCTGCCGGTAGTTATCAATTTAGGATAATATTCTGCTTCTAGCAGAACGTCAATATTGGCGGTGTTGTTAAATTTCGGGTCAGCCCGTTGTATGTTCTCTGGAATTGGCCATGATGAGACATTAAATTGCTTTGAAGGTTGAGCAGAGGCAATGTCGATGTGTTGATTTTTAAATTTTTGAGTGCAGCAATGGTTTCGCGTGTGGTATCATGTAACCCTTTTATCTCTTCTGCAGATGGGTTTTCGGGTATCTTGTGTTGTATAATAATTTATCTAAAATGTTTGTTGGTAAAACTCGGAATTGTTGTACCTGTTTTGTAGCGTGTTCCATGCAGTTTCGTAGTTTGTTGCTGTAAGCGATAGATTTTGAATTAGTCTAGCGGCTTCTCCTGTTACATTTGTTTTCAGGAACCACATTTTTTATTTCTAGCATTGGTTTATTGTGAATCATTTCACAAAACATGTCATAGAAAGGCTTAAGTCAGGTAGTCCACATTAATTTTTGTTATCCTGATTGCTACCTGTTATCCTGATTGCTACCTGTTGTTTCTGCACTCAAACTACCCTTTAGTTGTTTAATTCGCAATATTTTGCCGGTGATAAGCGACAGTTTTTCTAGAAAACATCGAGCATGATATAGAAGTGTATCATGCTCGATGTTTTCAATGCAAATTTTGTTATGCAATTGTTGCATTGTGTTTACGTTGTGCTAAACTTGTTTCAATTTTGCATCCAGATATTGCTTTGTGTGATGGATGTCGCTATCCAATACCTCATCTAACGTATCAATGATGTTGAATATTGTGGTATTTTGTATTCTAACCAAATTATGTTGGTTTTGCTCAGCCTGACTCTGATAGGCATCTGATTGTGACTTAGTAAATAAACGAATATTTTTTTGTATGTTGTCTTCCGCTTCTCTATATCTTTGGCTCATTAGTTTATATTGTTCGTGTAAGAAGTAGGGATGGTCGTCTTTCGCTGCAGGATTACTCCTAATTTTGTTGTCCACCCTTTTGAAATTTCTCCAGAGTTCGTCGAGTTCCTGTAATAGTACTCATAGGATCTTCTCTCTTTGGCGTCTTTTTTGTGTTTGAGATCGCCCCTATTTTGTCGTAGCTGGACAAGCTGTTCTAATGTTGGCATCTTAAAATTTGTTTTTGTAGCCGTGTGCTACCGTACAATTATTACCTGCTGGTAGTATCGCGTGCTTTTTGAAAGAAGATTTGACTGTTTTCCTGATTGTAAGGATGAAGTGTCCTTTTATGCTTGAGGATTCACCAAATGTTTTTGATGTCGTGTTGATGTGTAAGTAGATGTATGCTACACCTGCCTTTTGTTCGAACAGGCGTAACCCTGTGCTACGTCCTTCAGCTCGTTGTTGTAGATCACCAAATTTACTTTGATGTCCTTTTAATATGTTGTTCACCAAACTGTTGCCTGGTAGATTGGCCTTTGGAATGTGAAAATCCTGTTGTCGTAATGCGTGGTTACGTGTTCTAAGTTCCTTACCACTGGTGGGGGGAAACTTTAACTTTGGGTCACCAAATGTAATGCTTCTATTTCAATTACCACTGTCTTGAGTTCTTCGTACGTAAGCAAAGCGGTTGTCACACTGCGTAGTAATAATTGTTTTGCTGATTTAACGGCTGCTTCCCACAATCCCCCGAAGTGGGGCGCTCTTGGAGGTATATATATAAACCCAATGCCGACCTTGTTGCATAATTGTTTCTTGTGACGTTTTAGCAAATATGGCAGTATTTAATTCGTCTAGCTGATTTCGTGCGCCAATAAAATTCGTTACGTTGTCTCAGTATATCGTTGGGCAACGTCCTCGTCGTGCTATAAACCTCTTTAGTGCTCCAGTGAAGGCCTCTGTCGTCAGATAACTTACGACCTCTAAATGTACTGTCTTTGTAGCAAAGCAAATGAATACTGCTATGTATACCTTGTGAGGCCTTTTTTCCCTTACCTTGTAATGAACCCAAAATGGTCCAAAGTAGTATGTATATAAATAGAAGGTTACCCCTCCTTTGCATGAATTGCATCAAAGTTCACAAAAAGATTTTATTTTAAAACAGTACAAAAAATTGCAATTTTTATCCCTATAAAAAATACCAAAAACCTATTCATATCTTTTGCAGGACTGACGATCGCCGGTAAAATTATATTTCTAACTTTAATGGCTTAAAAGTTTCAAGGGACCCCCAAAAAAGTCCAAAATATAATTTTTACCCGTTTTTATTCCCCAATCATTTGAAAGTACATACAACCCTTTCAGTTCCAAGATTTTACAATACTTTTTTATGGCATTTTGTACAGATGTCCAAGAAGTATTTATGTACCTGCTATTTACTATTTAACGTCTTATTGAAAAAAAGAAATATTTTGTTGCCTTAATATTTCGTATTAATGTTCATACATCTTTTTACTATTTTTTAATAATTTAAAAAAAAAAATTATGTATGTATGTACATTAGGCGGTCAAATTAAATGGATAAAGAAAAACTGAAAAGTCGTATAGTAAAATAAAATCTAGGGCAAATTCTAAAAAGGTTTCTGAAGGAACCATAAGTCTAAAATCAAATCCTATTCCGCGCAAATTCATATAAAGATTTAAAAATAAAAAAACTTTAATATTATTAAGAATATAAACAAAAATTTGGAAAACCAAGTAACTTGCTTTCAAATGCCGTTTAAAAATTCAAAATTGGTTAAAAATGATTAAGTTACGGTCTATGTGTTCTGAATGTTCTTTAATGTAAAGTTCTATAACTCAGTTATATATGGCAGCTCACTTTTTTTTATAAATTTATGCGTTCAACTCAGTTTTTACCAAAAGACCTGAAAGAAATAGTAAAGACAGGTAACCTTTCTTCAAACGGAAAATGCCGCGTTGTAGGAGATATTGACTCCATACAAAAATCATTGTTTGGTCCCAAACTAAAAATTTGATTTTGTATAGTATAGTATAATTAATTTATAATTTGATAACACTTCATTTATTTAAACAAAAAAAATTCAAAATTCAATTTCAAATAAATTAAATTGAATGGGGAGTAAAAAAGATTTAAAAAACTGATTTAGGTTCCTTTCACTAAAAGTGTTTTCACACTGAGTGGTTTATCCCAAAAAATTGGTTTTAACGTTACCATGCAAAATAATTTCGATAAAACCATCTTAAAACCTTTTTTATTTTGGTTTTGAGTTGGTTTTATGAAATAGAACCTTGTTTTTGGTGTACTAAATACTAAATTTTGGTGTACTAATAACAAATAATAACAATAGATGGCACTCAACAAAAAAAAAGGAAATAATTTACATTTTTAAAACAATGGATGCAGCAGCAACAGTTTCAAAAATTTGCAAAAGAAAGAGAAGCTTGTGGACGGAACAAAGGGAAAAAACATTTCGTGATTCCATTAGCCATAATTTTAAAATATTTATATAAAGAAAACAAAATAATTTCTATTTGGCAGCTCATTTTCAAAATTTCTTAGTTTTTCATACAATCAAAAACAGCTGTTACACAGTTGGTCAAATAAATAATTTAACAGATATATAAAAAAAAGTACTGCAAAAAATACACTTATTTCTACCAGAAATTTATTTTAATGTAAATAAATTTATTGGACAAACTGTGGGTTAAAACCTGATTTAAGTAAACTTGTAGTGTGAACGCGCTGATTTTGCGTTTATGGTTTTAATGCTAAAACCAGGTTTTAACTTTCAATGTGAAAACACTATTTGACTACTATTGAGGTTATAAATATATTAAACGGTACTGATTATTATAACATCTTATATAAATATTAAGAAAATTTGCTTAAATTATAAAAAGTTAATAATTGATAAATTTGTTTAGTTGATTTATGAAAAAAAACAATATCTAATATGTTATATGGTCATGTTTTTAATTTTATATGCAAATGAATTAAATTTATTTACAAATTTACAACAAATGAATTAAATGCTTGCAATAAATGAGTTAAATTAATTTTTAAAACAAGTTTAAATTAAACGTAAATATGTAAATGTAGTTGCTAAAAACAAATGAATTAAATGAAATTTTCACTTACACAAATTTGAAAATAATGTTAATTTAAGGATACAATTTTAAATCAGCTTTAAATGCCAATCTGGCTCTCAACTAATTAGATATTAACAATATTAAATCATTAAGATTGTAATATATTTTTATTATATCTATTAAATATTTTTAGAAAAATATTTAATAGATATATCTATTTGGATTTGGTTAGTATTATTTTCATAGTATAGTTGTAATGTGCGAATGAGTTTTGATTATAGACCCATTGATGAAAGCTTATAAAAAAGAAAATTCCTTGGTATCATATCAAAGGCAAATGAAAATTTAAAAAAAACCGTAGGTACTATTTCCCATTAATTTGTTCAAATTTTATTCACAAGATTAAACACGTTGTCAACAGTCGACTACTGCTTTCTAAAACCCGCCTGGTATTTATTTAATATATTGTTGTTGTCAATCCAGTCTGTTAGGCGATTAAGAAGTACGTTATTAAAAATTCTGCAAAACGTATCAATTAGTGATTGTCCACGATGATTTGTTGGATAATAAGGATCATCTTTCTTTAAAAGCGGTAGCAAAATAGATTTTTTAAAACATGTTGGTATCTTTTCCTTAAAGAATATGTTGTTTAAAACTGATAGAATCTGTTTAACAAAACAAAGCATTTTTATAAAATTTATTACTGATACCAGTGCCTCGTTTCTGTAACTATTTGTGAGAAGTTCTCACATCGAGAAGTGTGAAACAAAAAATTTCACCATTTCTTGATTTGTGAGCTAAAAGTGTTTTATCAACTGTCAAATAAAAAACAGTGCTGCTACATATTACTAAGAAAAGTCTTAAAATTTCTCTAAAATTTTATGTAGTTTTGAATTACTTTGCAAAATAAAGAAAATTACCTATTTTAATAAAATTTTTGTATAATTTTAGTTTAAAATATTTCTAAATATTTTAATTGTAGATACACATTAGACTGGTTGCAGCTTGTATGGGATTTTTTTAAATTTTTAATATATGCACTGTCTAAAATTTGAGGTTTGCTGTCAGATATGCAGTCTTCATTTTTTAGCTCGATAAAACAGAATTTTATTTATCTAATAAGTTTTATTACACCGAAATTATTGTCAAAGTTTTAAAAATTACCACTTGTATGGTAATTTAAGCATTGCAGTTCCTATTGCGTTTAACCCTTGGTCATACACATGGGCCTGGTCAGACAGTTTTGCAGTTTAAACTTAATTTAAATGTATTTATAATTTATCTACAGACTTGAAACTTCAGGTACCCTCCTAAAATATTGCTAGCTCTTAGCGTATAAAAAAAACTGATGAAAATGCTAATAAAATCATAGTTATAAGGACATTTTGATATACACATCACATTCGTAACACATGAGTCTGACTGGACCTTATGTATTTTATATGAAAATCCAAGTAGTCTTATTATTTTATCTCACTGTTTTTAGGGAACGGGAATGTTTTTCATTGATATTAATTCATATTACCCTTTAGTTGCCATAAGAATAGTAAAACAAGACAAAATATGCGAACACCTTAATGTAACCTGCACGTCGGTATCATAAAATTTGAAGTGTATGTAAAAAATAGATTAGAAAATTACGCTCTGGCCAAGATATTTTTTAGTGGGCAAACGTGCAAGTGATATTATGGGGGCCAAACTACCATCTATTAAGCAAGTGCTTCTTTTATTTTTTTACAAAATGCGGGTTGTACATAAGACATTTTTAAGTAGTATGAAATATTGGCGTAACACTGGAATTTCGGAAGAGGGCACACATTCCAAGGATGCTTGAGACAAGTTGTATGCGGAAATTGAAAAAAAGTATATGAAAAATGGAGACAAATAAAAAGAATTGTGGAACCCCATACGAAAAACATCGAAAGCAAGAACAAGATTTTCGATATGAAATAGAAAATTTTATTTTTGATATCGCAACTCTAGATGCTTTAGAAAAAACTAAAATAAAAGAAGACAACGATTTTTTAGTGCTCCAAAGAAAGAGAGGTCGCCCAGGAACTATGCATGGTGTGAATACAACTCTCCTGAAAAAATCAGAACGTAAAGAGAAGCGACTAGAAGAAAAAAAAAATCGTGTTGTAAAGTATAAAAATCAAGGTATTTATTTTACTATTTATTAGATTTATACTGTTTCTGTAAAAAAAAATCGTCGAAAATGTTGAACTAACTCATGCAATGGACTCCCAAAACTTATCGGATGATGAGAATGTCATCGAAAATATGAATACAACACAGACTCAATCAGCGGTCCTATTCACTTTATTGATGACTGAATGCTAGCAAGCATGGACAAATGTATGCTTTCTACAAGACATGCTATGAATATTGTTACTGCAACTGCTGCCACCATTCTCTCGTTGTGACCAGTGAAAACATGGAAAAATTGCTAGGTATACCAAAAATAGAAAATTCTTAAGGGAGGATATAGCTAACGCCACCTTAAATTTTTTGCGACACTGGGCACTTGATGGATGGTAGAAATTGTATCTTTTGACACCACAGCCCCTAGTACTAGGATTATTAATGACGCTGCTTATTTACTTGAAAAAATGTTGTAACGCAAACTACTTTTTCTTCCATGTCGCCACCATATTAGCGAATTATTGGTAAAGTCAGTGTTTGAACTGAACTTTGGAAAAACATCCAGACCAGAAGTTCTTCTCTTCAACCGATTTGCTAAGTATTGGAAAAACATTACAGCTAGCAAATTCACAAAAGGGACTTTACACAAAGAAGTTTTGCGGAATTTAACAGCATCGCAGATGGAATACGTAAAGGATTTTTGTCTGAATGCACTAAAATGTCATTACGTGTGTGCGGACTACAAAGAGTTGCTTCAGTTAACACTTCATTTTAATGGAGAGCATGTACCAGATTTTACTCAATTTCGTTTACTTGGTGTAACATCACATGCACGATTTTTGTCAAAGTGAATTTATTGCTTGAAAATTTTTTCTTTTCGCGAGCAATTCAAAATGAAAGCAGCGGAATTAAAAAGCCTTCGCGGTTTTTGTTTATTTCTGGTAATTACCTATTTTCCTTATTGGTTCCGATGTGTGAATGCTATTGAAGCGCCGAAGCTAGTCCTTGATTTTATACAAAACGTTTTTTCTTATTTCGACAAAGAAGTTTCCACTATATTGTTGCAAAAACTAAGGAACAATTTGTGGTATTTAGCAGAAGAAACAGTTGGCGTTTCATTTTTAGATGAGGGTGTCGCATTAGAAGTAAAAAAGAAAATGGTCCAAAAACTTGACATCGATAATGAAGACGAAGACGAAAACGATGGAGAAGTCTCGAAAAGAAATGTTGTAACAATGGAAGAAATTTTTTCTTACAATGCAAAAGATATCTTGCATTTTGTTTCTTCGCGGACAAAGAGATTTTTTACTCGTTTGTCTATAGTATCATTTTTACAGTTGGATCCCTCTGAATGGCAGCAAAAAGGCGATTAATACGTTGTGATGAAGTTTTCTACGGCCGGGGTATAACTCGCCGTTGTCCAAAAGTTCTGCCACATAAATTTATTTTATGGGCCCTTGAGAAAGAAAACGCGGCACAGATAATTACAATATACAGCAATTGACTTTATTTTTAAATATAGCTTTGCCTAACGGAGCCTAAGCACGTGTAAATAAAGTTGGGCACGCGGCCCAGACAAAACAGTACTCGGTTGGCTCGCCACGCGGGTGGCCTAGCGGATACACAGGGTACCAACGAGTCCGAGTGACTCGTTGCAAGACAACGAGTAAATGAGTGAAACGTGTGACAAAGTCCTATGGAAGGATCTGCGGTATAACCACGAAATTTCCACAGTCCTTCATAGAGGAAAGGATGAGAGCTAGAGTACCTGCGGTATAACCACTGTATACTCTACCACTCACAATCTTCCCGGCGTGTTTAATGAGTGAATTATTACCTGCGGTATAACCACTGTATAATAATTCACTTACATCACGCTTACTCGCAATATACTACCCCGATGATCTAACGCGAGTAATTCTATCTACACAGGATACGAATTACTGTGGAAGGATCTGCGGTATAACCACTGAATTCCCATAGTCCTTCATAGAGGAAAGGATGAGAGCTAGAGCACCTGCGGTTTAACCACTGCATAATAATTCAACTTACCACAACCACGGCTGTGCCAAGACTCATCAATAACACTGCTCAGCAGCAAAATCCTTCATTTAATAAAACTATGTGGACTATATGGACTTTGATGCGCTGAACACAAATCCGTTGTCGAATTTTTTCCGTCAGATCGGGATTTTTTATGGGCGTGGCAAATTTTTACCCCTAAATTAGTCAGGTACGGAGACATATTTCATCCTAACTCAAGAACTAGTCATCTGATTTTCAAAAGTAAAACAGCAGAAGATGTGTAACAAAATTGTATTTATTTTAGTCTAATAGAATTTTTCTCTATCTCTTATCGTTTTGGAATTAT